>JBAMJV010001800.1:0-263674 GCA_037951105.1 Echinarachnius parma
GGGGTACCAGACGAAAATCCGCCATTTTGTTTAATTATTTATTTAATTTTTAGGGCTGTACTGTGGGTATAGCGTGCCGCGCGCTGCACTGCATGCACAATGCAATACGGTTGTACTTCGAGTGGACACAAGATGGCGCTACGCAATGCGGGATACCGGGGTACAACGGTACCCCGTGGTACTGCGTGTGTCATCAAATGTCAATATCCTTATCACAAATGCACATATTGCGAGTCCAGCAGAGCTCATTGAGCCAGCGACTGTGCAATATTACTTTAATAGTAACTTACTGTTTAACCACGCTTCAGGCCGAAACTTGTATTGCCAAGGGAATTAAATTCTCAGGAAAATTGAGCTTTAATATGAATAGCATTATGTATGCGGGCAAACATTATTTTTACCTTTGGTCATCCAAGGCGAATTCAATCTGTACAGTATTTCATGGATGTGATATCGATAGAAGCCAACATGAAAGAGATCATATATCTACGTATTCTAGGAATTTTTTGCATTTTTGTCCACAAGTCCACAGTACCCTAATTTGCGTAGGCTTTGGACCAACCAAAAAAATACACGGGGGCAAAGGGCGATTCGCCCCCGATACCTTTAAAATCGCCCCCTTGAGCCACGGCACGGGGGCAAAAAAACAAACAAAAACAAAAAAAACAAAAAAAAACATTTTTTTTATTAAATTTTTTTTTTTTTTTAAAACATCTTTTTGCATGATCGGAAAGCGCCAGAAACGTACCAAACATGGCATAATCAGATAGATCACATCATGATAATCATTTATTAGATCCTTGAGCAGTGAAAACAATGTTAACAAAAAAAGAGCCCCCGTGAGCCCCAAAATAGCCCTCGTGAATAATTTCACGAGGGCGTTTTTTTCCCTCAAAATTTTCAAAATCGCCCTCGTGAAAAAAAAAGTATTTTTTTGGTTGCTTTGGACCTCCGACTCCCTGCTGATTTTCTAAATAAATACCAGCAGCAGTCTTCTCTACCTTTCATATTAGGAACTTCTCCAGACAAATCCTGATGCAGGGCTCCACACTTACATGTACCTTTTTTGTTGTCAGAGGCCCGGTCGGGCCAGTGAAACAATTTATTTCCCTTTATGGTGGCCCGAAAGAAAAATTTACTGGCCCCAAAATCAAAATATTACTCTTTCCTGATCAAACCTGTGATTGTAGATGAAGCATGACATGGAAGAAAACAAGATTTTTCAAATTTTGTCAATTATGTCGGGTTGAAAATCTGCTTGCGTGATCGGGCCACCAAAATATGACTTTTATACATTTTTTGCTGGCTCAAAGTGCAATTTCACTGGCCCAGGGCCAGCGGGCCAGTGCGAGTGTCGAGCCCTGCCTGATGCATTGAGATGATACTATCAGGCTCACATGAAAGGGATACATGTATTCCCAGGGGCGGATCTAGCTTTTTGCTAAGGGGGGGAGGGGGGTGGGGGGGTTTGACCCAATGACAATGCAGAGCATTTTGTTGTTGTTGCTATTTTGAACCCCCGTAAGTGATTTTTTCACTTTTTTTCACTTTTTTTGCTGATACATTTTCACTTGGCAACCCAAGGGGGGGGGGGGGGGGGGGGTTTAAACCCCCTAAACCCCCCCCCCCTGGATCCGCCACTGATTCCAAGAATATTCTGCAAGTCCACAAGTCCACAGTACCTTAATTTGCGTTGGCTTTGTACCCCAGACACCCCACTGATTTTCTAAATAAATATCAGCGTGCATCTGTCTCAACTTTCTCTTTGTCAAGGAAAGAGAAGGCCAAGGAGAAATAGCAAGGTATTTGGTTGGCATTAATTTTTAAGCATAATTTACTGGACGAAACAAATCTCAAAAAGTCAAAATTATCCTGGGATGAAAACAATATATATTTTTCACAAATAAAAGAAGAAATTGATTAAATATTAATGATTAACAAAGTCATATCTCTAATAATGTATTTAAATTACTGCAAATTTGACTAAACTTACTGACTGAAAGCTTTAGGATTCAGTATACATTCTTATAAATACTGATTATTTGATGTAATTGAAAACTTGAAAATAATACTTTGAATGATTTAAAATTGTCTATGAAAATAACACAATTAAATTTCTATTCATGATTTACATTGTGTACAGCATTTGATTATTGATGTTTTTTTTTATAACTTCAGGGTTCTACATGCATGTATACACTCGAGCAGCTAAAACAAAAAGTAGAATCTGGAATGTTTTGTTTGTTTAACTGTGCAAAACTGCAGTGAGTCATGAACTTCAAGAACAATCCCAAATCTATCCCTCCATTAAAAATAGAATGTGAGAGCAGTATACATGTATTTTGAGGCATAGTTCAAGGAAAGTATTGTCTCCTGCTGAGATGATCAGAAAAAAAGATTCTCTTCTTCCCTAAGGTGAAAAGAGTCAAGATTGTTTCAAGAGAGAGTTTATAAATAGGAGAGTTTCTGGTCATAATTCATACCTTCCAGAACTTGTCTTGACCTTTAATATGACCCTAAATTGACCTCCAAGGAAAGAAAAAAACATATCTTCTTCCCTATAGATGAAGGTGAAAAGAAGTGAAGATTGTTTCAATACTCAAAAGAGACTGAGAGTTTATAAATGGGAAAGTCTCACTCTCTGGTCATAATTCATACCTTCCAGAACTTGTCTTGACCTTTAATTTGACCCTAAAGTGACCTCAAAGGAAGAAAAAACATCTCTTCTTCCCTCTGATGAAGGTGAAATTGAAAAGAAGTCAATATTGTTTCAATACTCAAAAGAGACCAGTCAGAGAGTTTATAAACGTCTTGCTCTCTGTTCATAATTCATACCTTCCAGAACTTGTCTTGACCTTTAATTTGACCCTAAAGTGACCTCAAAGGAAGAAAAAACATCTCTTCTTCCCTCTGATGAAGGTGAAATTGAAAAGAAGTCAATATTGTTTCAATACTCAAAAGAGACCAGTCAGAGAGTTTATAAACGTCTTGCTCTCTGTTCATAATTCATACCTTCCAGAACTTATCTTGACCTTTAATTTAACCCTAAAGTGACCTCCAAGGAAAGAAAAAAACATATCTTCTTCCCTATAGATGAAGGTGAAAAGAAGTGAAGATTGTTTCAATACTCAAAAGAGACTGAATGTTTATAAATGGGAAAGTCTCACTCTCTGGTCATTATTCATACCTTCCAGAACTTGTCTTGACCTTTAATTTGACCCTAAAGTGACCTCCAAGGAAGAAAAAACATATCTTCTTCCCTACGAAGATGAAAAGAAGTCAAGATTGTTTCAAAAGAGAGCTACAGGTAATGGAAAGGAAAAACTTCTCATTCATAATCCATTCATCCCAGAACTTGTCTTGAAAAGAAGTCAATATTGTTTCAAAAGAGATTTTAATAAATAGTATGGAAAAGTTTCTGGTCATAATTCAAACCTTCCAGAACTTGGCATGACCTTTATTTGATCCCAAAGTGAAACATCTCTTCTTACCTATTTGAAGGGGAACATAATTCAAGATTGTTTTGAAAGAGAGTTGATGGAAATGGAAAGGAAAACTCAGTCATAATCCATTCCATCCAGAAAATCAAGATTGTTTCAAAAGAGAGTCTATTTATTGAAAAATCTCTGGTCATAATTCATACTTGTCTTGACCTTTGTTTGACCCCAAAGTGACCTCGCAAAAAGATCATGTCAGTAAGAAACCAGAGAAGAAATTCTTTCAATACACAATTCACATGGTCAAAGTTTTACACATAAACTACAGTGTTAGATTTGCAAGTTACAACACCCAATCTATAGTAAATTGTATCATCCTATCTGAGATTTTATGATTTAAGTTCTCAGTCATAGTTCATACCTTCTAGAATTTGTCTTGACCTTTGTTTGACCCCAAGTGACCTTCAAGAAGATCCGTGTCATTAACCAGAATATAAACTGGGCTCCAAAAGAAACTTAACACTTTTTCAGAGCGACGCTCACTAAAATCCATCTAGCATCAAATTGATTCATATTTAGAGACAGACAAGCTATCATTCTCCTTATGAAGCATATCTGAAAATTTTAAAGTTTGCTTTTGCCAAAAAAGAGAAAAATGCCATGGAATCACTACAGGTCACTTAAAAAAAATCACAGAAACTGCTCGAAGCGAACCTCCACGAAAGGCGGTCTATTCAGAACTTTCAATAGCTATTCATTCAACTTCAAAGCGGGTTATGTAACCACTAGACTGGCTATTGTCCGTACCGAGCTCTGTGTCCGGAAAGCGAGCAGTTTCTGTGATTTTTGAAAAATGACCTCTTTCGATTTCACCTTATTTTATTCTTGGTTGACTAAAGCAAACATAATTTGTTTAGATGAGCTTGCTAAGGAGTAGCTAATCTATGCCCAATTATGATTACTTTTTATGCTTCATGATTTTAATGTGTGTCGCTCTGAAAAAGTGATGAGTTTCTTTTGGAGCCCAGTTTATAAATTCTTTCAATACACAATTCACATCAAGGTTTTACACATAAACTATGGTGTAAGAATGCAAGTTACAACATCCAATCTTTGGTACATTGTAATAATTGTCATAAGTAATACCTTCCAGAGCTCTTTTTGACCTAATTTGACTGCATTAGTGACCTCTCAAGATCATACATCTAGGTATAACTATAACCAGAGAAGAAATTTGATCAATACAATTAATGTAGTTACTCATCAAATCAACGTTTTAATCCATTAATTATCAACAATTTGATTTAAAAATTGAAAGATGTGTAGCTTCCAAGTTCCATCTTCCACCTTAGACACCAACCCCAGTATATTTGGGACTGGTCAGTCCTGAAGGGGTCAACTTTTCTTTAAAGATCTGTATCAATTATGTCCTGTACAAAGTACTTTACCACTTTACTGTAATTTGATATTAAAGACCAAGTCGTGTCATTGCAGGTACATAATTAATTGTATCTTCACTGAATCTAGATGTACATAGTTGTGATGTACCCTCACATTCCATTTAATGGTTACAATTAAAATTTGAGACCGAATATTACTGTTAATTACTCAGGGTCACAACAATAAAATGTATCCACAGTATAGGTACATGTAGGAAAAACTTGCATAGGAGTGACAGTGACTGGCCAGTGGCCATACCTGTACTAGTTTGTACATTGCATGTGAAAGATCAATTAGTTAGGCCGCTAGGACGGTAGTATCTTTTAAACATGGTCTGTGACACAGGGTCATTGATTTTAGCTGCCCCCAATAATTTGACCCAAAACCATAAATTACAACATGAGGGTACAATTTCTAAGAAAGCAACAACAAAAATGTATAAAATAGGTTAATTTGCCCCAACAAGCAGTGAGATTAGATATTTGCTATATATAGCACTACTCTACTGGTTTCCAAGCTGGTGAACCTTATCTCATTAACCCATTCAGGACTGGTCCCGAAAATACTCTGGCTAGGGTCTATCGAAAATACATGTTATAGAAAAATCAATCCATCCTGAACGGGTTAATTTACCAAAAGAACGATATTTCACTGTGGTGTACATACAATTTCTTATCTGAATACTTCAATCGTACATATCTTTGTAACGAAAGGGAAATTTGGAAAACCGAAAACGGTCCCATGATTTTATTGTTAATACGAATACAACAAGGTATGAGGGAACCGCTAGAATTAACATTTTATTTTGAGGATTTGGACAATGTTACTAAGTCCCTTTAAGAACTGGTCTATGTATTCTTCATGAAATGAAAGTGGTACGGATAATATAGTTCCACATGTTCCTTTGTTTCATATAACACTACACATTAGTCAAGGACTGTCAAAAGGGACTGTAATTTCAAACCACGGAATCCCTGGCGTGTATGAATCATAAACTTTTCTTGGTATCCCATGGTCACATGGACCCAGAACTTTTTTTCTTCACAAGAATTCATAAACCAAGATCCAATATATTTATGGACCCCTTTGAAAAAACTCCAGCTTGTTGTAGCTGACGAGGGCCATCCATCCCATTCATGAGTAGAAAATGAATACATTTAAAAACAAATACTTTGTGTTTAAAAAAAAAAAGAACAAAAAAGTGAATTGGGGACGAAAGCTTGCCAATCTACAAATTAAGGTTAGTTGAAGCTTAAACTGTTATGTATGAATTAATTTTATTTGCAAAATAAAACAATATAGGAAAACAATAACCATGATCTACGCAACCTACCCTGGTCATGTTTCTTTTCTAACGTATAGAGTGCTACTGTTTGTTGATCAAATTTTCTATTCAAGTAGAACTGTCATTCGATTCAACCCTCCTTATGGTAGTTTGTTTATTACAGTATCTGTTTTAATGGTTCACTGACATAATTCAACATTCAGCATCTTCAGAAAGCCAAACTTACAGTACTACAAATACAACATCAAATTACAAAATGTCAAAAGAAGTACATGGACAGTATATATTTAACATTTTACATCATGTGATTAAAAATGAGTACAATTTCACTCTCACTCAATTACAATGTTTCTATTTTTACGAACATACATTTGCCCCCGAAGTGAACTTCCAAACATCGCCTTCAGAGAGATGCAAAGCCTGTCGTACAAATACAGTTTTAGCCTTGGAAGGGCTTACATCATGTTTGATCATAATACCCCGTGTTCACACACAAAAATGTCATCGTATAGCTAATCAGGAGCTGATTCTGCTCCTGACTAGCTATACGACGAAAATCGTCTGAAATTGTGTGTCTGAACGCTCACTAACGAAACGTCGTATAAAGAATCATGATTAACGAAACGGGGGTTTGAGCATCGTTTCGTACGAGAGCTGACTAAAGAATCACGCTCGTTTTGTGTGTGAACGCCCGGTCGATTCACTAATCATGATTCGCTATACGACACTCGTATAACGGGGCGTGGCTTAACGTGACAGCAGACAGAAAAAAGACAGCACACTGCGCAGTACTAGCAAACTGCGCACTTATACGATATTTCGTGCAGTTGAATGCCAGCTGTTTGGGGATCTTGTTTTTGTGTGTGTGAACGTTCGTTAGTTTCGTTAATCATGATTCTTTATACGACGTTTCGTTAGTCATGATTCTTTAGTCATGATTAAGGGATGGAAATTTGTTGTGTGTGAACATGCTGATAGTCATGTTTGATGCTCAGACTGTTAAGTACAAGTACAATGTTGATATTTATCATTTTACCTGCCCGAATGGGCCAGTAAAGAAAAAAGTTAGTGTGGAGGCTGGGATAATAAACTCTCACCCAATTCTGTATATTTTAATTATTTCATGATGTTTCTATTTTTACAAACTAAAATTTGCCCCAGAGGTGAACTTCCAGTGCCTTCAGAGAGATGCAAAGCCTGTCATACTCATACACATACAGTTTGTATCCTTGGAAGGGCTGACATGATTGTTTGATCATAATAGTCATGTTTGATGCGCCTGTTAATCTCAGACTGACATCTAACTCTTGACTGTGAATCATACTGTACATTGTACGTATCCACCCTGTACATTGTTTAAAGGTACAGTTATTAGAATGTATTAAACATTTAAAGATCTTTGTGAAGCCCGAGTTAAATTTTTACCAAAAATATTTGATGACTAACCAATGTACATGTATGTGAGTCACTGAGTCTGAGATGATATTTGATAATTTTCAAAGGTATCTGGGCAACCAAATGGGACCATTTATGAAATTTTACTTGCCCAACCCCAATTTTTACTAGTCCCGGACAATAGGGCAAGTGCTAGTGGCAAGCCCTGCTATTACAGTTGTACAGGGAACACGATACCATTGGCTCATTATGTGCACAGAAATTCAATGACTGAATACTCCATTGGGCAACCAAATGGGACCATTTTTGAAATTTTACTTGCCCAACCCCAATTTTTACTTGTCCCGGACAATAGGGCAAGTGCTAGTGGCAAGCCCTGCTATTACACATACAGGGAACACGATACCATTGGCTCATTATGTGCACAGCAACTCAAGGACTGAATACTCCATTGGGCAACCAAATTGGACCTATTTAATGACATTTTACTTGCCCAACCCCAATTTTTACTTGCCCCGGGCATTAGGGCAAGGGCTAGTGGCGAGCCCTGCTGTCGTACAGGGAACACGATACCATTGGCTCATTATGTGCACAGAAATTCAATGACAGAATACTCCATTGGGCATCCAAATTGGACCATTAATGACAATTTACTTGTCCAACACCAATTTTTACTTGCCCCGGGCATTAGGGCAAGTGCTAGTGGCGAGCCCTGCTGTCGTACAGGGAACATGATACCAGGCATTGGCTCATTATGTGCACAGCAACTCAAGGACTGAATACTCGAAGACTAGGGTGTAGGTCTAACACTGTTATTCGCACCTGCCTACTACATGACCATAGTACATGTTAATGTGCTCTTTGAATTACGTGTCTCATTACATTGTATGTTTGCATTCGTTCGTTCGTTCGTCGTGAATGGAAAGGTTCAACGTACATGACCCTGACTCTCATACAAATGTATGTACTGTACATTTGTATGTACATGTACAGTGTATGTTCATCATGATTTGATGAATTCAAAATGAATGGCAAATATTCAGCAAGACCATTAACTCCTTGCCTACAAGTGCATTTCCCATAGAGTTAATTAATACAACCTTCCCTTTATAGTGATGGGTAAAAAATGGTCTACAAAAGATAAAAAGGTGGGTCTTAGCTATACAGCGTACAACGTCAAATTTGTACAGTACCTGTATGCAGAACCAGACAGGATTTAACCCATTTCGCACTGGTCCAGAAAACTGCATCTATAGCAGGGGAAAAAAATACATGGGGGCGGCGGGTGAATTTTTTTTTTTGCATGATTTTTTTAATCGGCATGATTGGATCGTGATCGAATGCCAATCAGGTGATCACTTACAGCATTAGAGCTAAATAGTAGCCCCTGAAATTTGAAAAAAGAGCCCCAGAAAATTTGTAGCCCCCGAAAGTTGGAAAAGTAGCCCCCGAAAACTTCTGTAAAATAAGATAGGGAGCCCCCGCAATGAAAATATTAATTTTCCCCTCTAATTTGACATGCTGTTCTTCTTCTCCCAATTGTAAATTTAATCTACCTCCTTGAAGATTCTTGTACAGACTATACATGAGTCTTGCAGATACAGTGTACGCAGACCTAGATGTTAACAGAATGAAATCACCTTGAAGTTGAATGGGTTAAAAAACACAACTCATGAGCACATACTGACAGTTTAAATTTGCTCTAGTCTCACAAGCATATAATGTAACATGTGTACTCTGGCTGGTGTGTGCATTATTTTGGGTGTGGCAACAGTGGCTTCCAATAATGTAGAACAACATTAACTGCTTTACATGATTAAGATATGCAGAGACAGAAATTTTGAGTTTTTAAACACATTACCAAGATAATTTGTTAAGCGATCAATACCAATATACAATACTGCTTTTTAAAAGGTGTTTTTAAAATTTATTTGTACGTAGTGCATTTTCTTTTACTCTCATTAATTCAATATTGATAGTCAAATATACTCCGCAAAAAAAGAAACTGGACACTTGTATGAGACCAAATATTTCGTATTCATTAACGATAAAATATATGATATTGTATATCAAATTAAAGATAAAATTACCCTCTTCAATATTCGCATGAAATCCAGATGAAATCATTCATGCATGACTTGTCACGGTCAATTAACCACACCAAGGTCTGTTTTCAAAAATAGCAAAAATGGAACATCCACTCAACCATATAAATGTTGATAAGCATAATCTAAAACGCTATATTCATGAGATGGCATAATTTTTCATTACAAATGTGACCTTTTCTATCTTCATCTCAATAAAGAGTATAAATGAAGACAAATTGTGAACGTTATAGGTGTTATTTTCATCCAAAAGTAACAAAATGGGGAATTCCATGGCAAAGCTTTATTAGTCAAAACCACAGTTTGTGCCCTTATTTCAGCATGAAAATGGTATAAATTCTTCTCTAGAATTATACCGTAGTCCAAAGATCTTCAAAACCTGAAGTCACCCTTGGTCAAACATTTGGGCAGTCTTTAACATGACATTTCTCTAGGTAATTATGGTTAAAATTGCAGGGGACGCATGAAATAGACAAGCTTCATGCCTGTAATATAGACCAGTATGATAATGCTCTCATAACCTGGCCCAGTTTTATTGACAAATTTGTATTTCCAGAGTTTGTTCATAACAATAAAGTTGAATAATGTCATAATTGACTTGCCCCGCTCATCTTGTTTTAAGTGAAACGCTTACTATCATTTCAGTCGAATGGTGTGGTCCTCCATTGTTTTGCTATTTTTGAAAACAGACCTTGCTAGTGTTAATTGACCATGGCATTTCATGCATGAACGATTACACATTTAAGTTATACCCTGCAGGTAGAGGACTAAATTCCCTTTAATTTGATATATGATCATGTACACTTTATCGTACATTAATATGAAATATTTCAACATATACAAGTGTCCAGTTTCTTTTTTTGCGGAGTATAGATAAAATGACATTTGTGTCTGTGTCTAATATGGCCTTCACTAGTACTATTACATTTATCATGTCTGTTATTCAAGCAATCATTCTAACAGCGTTCAAAGGTAATAATGATAAGGAACGTGAATGCCAGAAGGGCTCATGATCCCTTTCTTGACAGAATAAACAATATTACTGATGGTGGAAATAGATCAAATGACATTTGTGTACCTGCTATTATATACATGTACCTGCACTACTTTAAAGGGGAATTCCACCCCAGAAATGTGATGTTTGCTATAAAATGAAGTGAATATGAAGAATCATGATCGAAAATCTGAGCCAAAACGGTAGAGCAATAAAAAAGTTATGACAGGATGAACTTTGCTCTGATTTTTAGTATCGTTCGAAATTGCTATCGATCGTGACGTCACTTGCGAGCTGCAGCCATTTTGACTTCTACATGAAACTTTTACAAAATTTAAATTTTCTTAATAACAAAGCAAATTTATGAGCTTACAAATTCTAGGGAGGTTGGCCCATCGATATTCTTCTATGAATTCGTGAAAACAAGCAGAGAAAAATTATTTTTTAGCAACGAAAATGAGAAATAAGTGTATTTTCATGTACTAAAGCCATGGCGAGTTGCTCGTCAATGATGTTACATATGGCGGCAATTTTGAAACGATCGCTCATTACCACATGATGTTCAAATAGGTATATCTCTCATGTTTCTTGTCCGATTTTGATCAAACTTTCACCAATTATGCCTCTTATTCTGCTTTATCAAATAACGAATGGTTTTATCAGGCCCGGATTACCCCTTTAATAGCACTAGCATAGCACATGCACAGTATCTTCTTTTCAAAATGTCTGTTATTCAAGCATCCATTCTAAAAGGTTATAATAATAAGGAATATAAACACAAGAAGGGTTTAACCGTTTAAGTCTCCTGACAAAACAGCAAAAGATACGTGTATATCCCATTAAATACACAAAATCAATGTCTCTTTCTTGATGATACATCACAAAAGATACCCAATTGAGAGAAATAAATAAATAAATAAACAATACTTGCAGGTGAAATGACTTTTGTATATAAGTTTGTACAGGTCTATTTGGCCTACACTTCTATGCAGGGTTTCCTTTTAAAATGTATGTTATTGGTGTATTCATTCTAAAAGGTAATAACAATAACGATTGTAAATGCAAGATGGGCAGACCTCTTGACAAAACAGCACAAAAGATACGTGGACACCCGGGTTAATACAAAATAAGCAATTACTGATCGTGAAAATAGATAATTTATATGGCATTTGTATTTTGTAACCTGGTCTATTTGTCCTTCACTAGTACATGTACTATCACATACAGGTCTTCCCTTTCAAAAGGTCTGCTATCTAAACATTATGTTATAACAATAAGTGATATAAAGGGAAGAAGGGCACATGTCTCTTTCTTGATCACAAAAGACACCCAATTCAGAGAAATAAACAATACTTGCAGCCTTGCAGGTGAAAACAGATACATGTACAAATTACTTTTGTATAATACTTGCAGGTGGAAATAGATAACATGACATAATTTGCATTATTTTCACTATTGTGTACAACTATTTGGTCTTCACTACTACCAAATACCTACTGAAGGTATTCCCTGGCAAAAAATGTGTTATATTCAAACAAGCGTCCGTTATAAAGTAACCAACAATGTGGAAAGTAAATGCAAGAAAGGAATAAAAAGTCTCTTTTTTTGGATGAATAGCACAAAAGATACATCCCATTGGCTCATTCACTCTTTTTTTTCTCTGTTAGACCATGCATAATCATGCACAGCGAGCAGTTATGTCAGTGCTGACTTTTTTGGAGTTGTGTAACTGTTGTGAAACAGCCTTTTTTCTTTTTTCTGTGCGTTATCCAGGGATTTTATGTTTTTTTCTTTTTTCTTTTCTCCCTATCTATTATTGGCATACATGTCGATGAAGGGGTGCATGTGGGGATAAGGTGTACAGTGTTTTGTTACTCACATAATGAGGATTTACCTCCAAGTGGTAGAAGCATAGCGGTAGAAGTAGACATATATTGCATATTAGCATGGTCCTAAAAAGGTGTGTGTAAGAAATTGTGACGTTTTTCATTTTTTCATTTGGATTTAGTTATTTTACTTTTCATGTTAAATCACCCCTAAACAGTTCAATTTAAACTGAATTATTGTCCTAATATAAATTGTTTTTTTTAGATTGAAATCAACATTTATAACAATCTCTTTATAATTATGACAATAAATGTTCACAATCGGGGGGGGGGGGGGGGGGGGGGCATGTGCCCTCCAGTTATTTGACAAACAATAATAAAAAAGATTAGGATACAATCTTTTTTATACAAATGAACAAAAATGGGGGGGGGGGGGGCATGTTCCCCCCAGTTATATGAAAAACAATAATAAAAAAGATTAGGATACAATCTGTTTTATAAAAATGAACACAAATTGGTACATTAACTGTAAAGTGTGACCCCAATAATTCACTTGCCCCCCCCCCCCTTAATCAGTCTAAGGGTGCGTTTATGCTCAACTTTTTGGGGCCAAAATCAGGCTTCTCAAACGCGTTTAGTTCAAAACGCTGTTGTGTCCCGACTCATTTCCTTATAATCGCCGTTTTGAAACGCTGATTCAAAACGCACAAAATTGTGCGTTTACGATCGGCGATTCTCCCAAATCAGGGTTTTTGGGGAAGCATAAACGCAACATCACGTATAGAGACGTTTAAATGACGTCATATAAACACCTTTCCGGTTCACGTACGTACACTCAATTCAAAAGCGCGCGCCCCAATTTGACCTGCCTTCTTGGGTCAAGTAGCCAGCGCATGCGCGGTGCATGTTTACGAAATCAGCTCGTTCTCAAACTGCAAAAAAGTTGAGCGTAAACAGTACCCCCGTAAACGGCGTTTTGAATCAGCGTTTTGGAAGAGCGTTTCAAAACGTTGATTCTGCCTTCGGAAGTTGAGCATAAACGCACCCTAACTGTACAAAATATGTCTATCATACAAGAGATGTAGGTTTGTAGGACACTTCTAAAGTTCACAGAGTACAACTTCCATACATGTACATAGAAATTCTGAATTTATTTTCTTTTGTCGGCCGGCCATATCCTGTGACCGGTATACATGTACATATTGATTGTCAAGCTGACTAACTATTGAAATATTTGTGGGGGATTTAATTCCGATGAACTTGTTTTGATGAATTTAAAAATAGGAAACACCTACTCATTGTACTCCTAGAATATATCTTATCATGATTGATTACTTTGCAAATAAATTTGGTAATGTGTTTTTTTTTCTTTGAAAGACTAATTACACATGTACAGTGCAAATATTTTCTCACGAAGTACACTGCAAATGATGTCATGAATTGCAGTGCAAATATATTTTTGTATGAATTTCCCTGCACATATTTTCATGAATGACACTATAGATGTTTTTGTGAATTACAATACAAATATTGTTTACCTAAGAACTTAAATGGAGAAAGAGTTGCCTCTCATTAACCACTTGCTATACAGCAACTTACATACAACGTCTAGATGAGGATTTCAGCCAATCTTGTAGGGAACAGGTTAAAAGTTTTATTGTTGGAGAAAGATCAAAGATTGTAAGCAAATTTGGTTGAGAACGTGAGTGTGATACGTCGTCATGTTTCTGCGGATGTGTGTAGGCCTTTAGGGGTTTATCTTTAAACCAAAACCCATTGCTCCTCCTGGAAGCTTCGACATCTATTAACCCCTTGGTTGAGAACGTGAGTGTGATACATCATCATTTTTCTGCGGATGTGTGTAGGCCTTTAGGGTCTATCTTTATACCCAAACCCATTGCTCCTCCTGGAAGCTTCGACATCTACAATGTATAAACCCCTTTCCTACAGGAATCCGGTGGGCTATGTGCAAAGTCTATGGAGATTTCAGAATCTAGAAGGGAATGGGTTAAAGGGTACCACCACCCAAAACTAATATTCTTATAAATGAAAGGTAACATCTTTAGTAGTCCATTCCACCAACAAGTTCAGAAAAAATGTAATTGGAAAACGCAACACCATTCTAAAACATGCGTTCATAGATCTGCATACAAAGACTACCTTTTGTCTAGGGCAAACGCATTGTCCGGGATTCTATTGTCTCCAAGCGTACACATGAATAGAATTGGCGCCCTCTCAGACGTTTGGCGCATAAGGAACCATGAGGTTACGTTGGTTCCGTAAGTGGTGGTAATTAATTGTATTGTTTATGAATTACACAACCCTTTGCAAAGTGTTGAGCATCTATTTAATATCACACAACGGTACCAAATCATATAGTTATGCATTGTTCTTTGGCTGGTGGTCCCCTTTAAACTGGATGGAAGTGTCTAGCTTGGAGGCAAGTCATGCATTATAAAAATCATGTGGCTTTCGTGGCACATGACTGTGACTGTTAGTAATATCCCATCTTGTGCCGCAAAAACCCCGCACATCCCACATTTTTACTGTGCAAAAGTGTGCTTTTGTGTACTTTCATCAATGTACAGGTTCTTATTTATGTGCATGAGTTTGATGAGTGCGATGGTTTGATTTTATGAGGCAATTTTTTTTGGTGAACTTTGTTTTAAAATGTTATTCTGTAAATGATGTGCAAGGCACATTATGCGCAAGGCACATTATGCGCGTTTCAACCAATCAGATTTGCGAATTTTGAACACATGATCTGACTTACATTTAATTGTAACTTACAATTGATTGTATATATATATCTCTTTCTGCAACGGGGCCTTTATGTAGACACAGTTTGATCTGAATGATAAATTTGATAATTTGATAATTTCTAACTTTTATTGTTCTCTTTATTTTCTTTATTTGCGCAGGACTGATAACCTCAGAACCAATATGGACATAAGGACACGTAGTTCGGCCAGTTGATTCTGGAATAACAACCTGGATAAATTATTTAAGAATTTAATATATGACATATTCTGATTTGGTTCCTAAATTTGGTTTGATTCTAACTTTATTTTCAATCTTTTGTCATTGTTTATGCAGGACTGATAACCTCAGAACCAATATGGACATTATAAGGACCCGCAGCTTGGTCATTTAATTCTGGAATAACAACTGGGACAGATCATAAACGACTTTCATCATTATAGTTCAAACTTGTGAATGTTTGGCTTCCTAATGCTATTTTTAAAGCTAAGTACTGTAGATTAGTTGATTAATAATCATATATTTCTGACTTTGAATTTGTTCTTTTGTGCTTTTTTCTGCTTATGCAGGACTGATAGCCTCAGAACCAATATGGACATAAGGACACGTAGTTCGGCCAGTTGATTCTGGAATAACAACCAAGGGACAGAATCCAGACCTTTGGAACTTTTTATCAGGAGGGCAGAAAAGGTGAGTGCAGATTGTTTTGATTGAAAATTGAAACTTATATTGCTAAATTCCGTATTCTGCTCTTTGGATTACACACTATAAACAATGTATTGTGTGATGTTACGACGACGACGTCACAGTTGAAACTAAACATTGCACAGTATGTGTCGCACAATGATGGTTCCTCTACCAAAATCTACTGTGAGAGTCAATATAGGGCCTACATTTTTTAGCCTTAAAAAGGTTTTAATTTTCTGAAAAACTTATATGGCCGGCCAAACTCGGTGTTCTGCTCTTTGATCGCACACTGTAAACAATGTAGAGTGTGACGTGATGACGTCACGGTTGAAACTAACATTGCACAGTATGTGTCGCACAATGATGGTTCCTCTACCAAATTCTACTGTGAGAGTCAATATAGGGCCTACATTTTTTAGCCTTAAAAATGTTTTAATTTTCTGAAAAACTTATATGGCCTGCCAAACTCGGTGTTCTGCTGTTTGGATCGCACACTGTAAACAATGTAGAGTGTGACGTTATGACATCACAGTTGAAACAGTTGAAACATTGCGCAGTATGCGTCGCACAACGATGGTCCTCTACTGTAAAATCTAGTACGGTGAAAACAAATTTATGTAATTGTAGTACATAGTACATCTTGGTGCCATGGAAATCTGTTTTTTTCTCTTTAGAATTAGATTATCCACAAAAATTGCCACCTTTAGCCACAAGCATTTCACTTCTGTACAGGAGGACTGTTTCCAATGAAAACAATCATTTAGTGCGTGTCTGCATGCAGAGACTGTGGAGCATTTATTGTGCAATTCGGAGAGAAAAAAATCCCAACTAGAATTCACTAGAACTAGACGAATCTGGATTGTAATATGGTAATGACAGCGTACTGACTGTGTTTAATAGCCATTCAGAATATTGACTGTGTAAAATACAGCACTGGTATATTGATAGTGATATAGTAGTACATTATTATTTACGTTATTATAGAGTGTTTCTTAATAAACTTGTCAGATTTTGTAACCCTTTTTGCGCAACCACTTCCATGGATGTTCTATTAACCTGTTTGATTTTGGTATGAACTATAAAATGTATTCCCCAAAGACCCCCCCCCCCCCCCCCTGAGTATTTTTGGTCCTTTATTGGTAATAAGAGTTTAGATTCACATTATGACAAACTTGAACAATGCTGTTAATACTTGCTAGAGTACTTTTGGTCCTTTACTGGTAAATAAGAGTTTAGATTCACATTATGACGAACTTGAACAATGTTGTAAATATTTTGATGAATAGCGCTAAATATTTTAGGACAGCATTTCGTGCCAGACGTTGTAAATATTTTGATGAATGGCATTAACAAGTTTTTTAGGACAAATATTGATGCCAGACTGCCTGTCAAAAGTTGAAGAACCCTTTGTGTCCTTTTCTTTGTAACAGCCATTCAGTTAGGTTAGATTGAGGTCATCAATTATTTTTGTGGTGAAATGTTTTTCAAATTTGTTTTTTTTTATCTAGCTTTGATCTGTGATCATGTGAGGAAAGAAATCCGCCCACAATATATTGCATCCTTTTGTTATCTAGATCAGATGATAATTTGAGCTAAAAATATTATGCTGAATCTTACACGGTACGTGTGCATCCGCATCAAGAGTATACAACACAAAGTTGAACTCAAACCATGAGACATGATTGCACAAATCCATTCTCTCTTTTATGTTCTGTTTTATGTTGTTTTGCTCTTTCTTTTTTAAATCAATAATTATTGTTCTTTTTTAAAATCAATAATTATTGTTCTTTTTTAAAATCAATCATTTTGTTTCATATCATCTATTGTCCTTCATTTAGATTTGGTTGTTTTGTTTTCTAATCATTTGATTGCTTTATAAGATGGTCTTTGTATTCATGATACTGTATCCTTTTTGTATTGTTGATTTATTGTTTGTTCCATTTCTTTTTTCCATGATTGCATTTTTCTAATTGTATACAAATTTTGTTAGTTACATGTATGTTTGTATTCATTGATTTCTGTTTATTCATTAATGTTGGTGGTCTTTAGTAGGCAGGTTGGCTGTTATAGACAAGTAGGTGCCCACTATAAGACGGTTTGACTTACTAACAAATTCTGACAAGTCATTCCCAGGTCTGCTCGTCTGTTTCTGAGCTATAAATGTATAGATCACCTCTTGTGAAAGATTGATCCATTCAGCTCAATTATGGGATTAGGGAGATAATCCTCAAGCCAGCGAATGACTTTAATCCACTGTAATCCACCTTCATCCATGTATGCATGACAGGAGGCATTGGTATTGGATTTATAATTTTATTTTTAAGCACATGGGTCAGTTTTGTTGAGGCTTCC
Source organism: Echinarachnius parma (assembly GCA_037951105.1). Taxonomy (NCBI): domain Eukaryota; kingdom Metazoa; phylum Echinodermata; class Echinoidea; order Clypeasteroida; family Echinarachniidae; genus Echinarachnius; species Echinarachnius parma. Next base: position 18,282 of record JBAMJV010001800.1, read on the forward strand.
TAAAATAATCCTATTTATTTATTTTACTTGCAATAAAGTGAATAAACCAACATTTATGTCAAGGTGAAAGATAAGTGATAAGGAATATGATTGCCCCTCATTCAATTTTTGCCAATTCACTTTGTAAAATGTTGATGATTTAATTTTCAAAAGGCCTCAACTTATAGGGCTTGGGTCAGTCTCATTGGAAATATCCTGTCATATTCTTGTTGCACTTGTATGTTTATGAAATGCAAAAATATTAAAAACAACAAACAGTCAACATGTAAGCTAGTGACCACCTGCGTAAAGACTAAAGAGACCAGGGCCCTGTTGCAGAATTGTAAGTTAGGTCATGTGTTCTGAATGCGCCAATCTGATTGGTTGAAAAGCGCAAATTTTCTGATTTACAAGTACCGTAATTGTAACTGACAATCTATTGTATCTTTTTTTTTGCAACAGGGCCCAGCTGTCTATGATAAACTTATACAACTGTTTATAACTTTAAACAAACTTCAAATTCTGTTTCCTATCATATCAGCAAAGTTATACATGAACATTTGTGTCCATACATTAAATTACACATTTTTAACAATATTGTTCAACTAAGTTGAAAAGGACAGAGCTCTATCCCTTAAAAAAAGTAGTTTTGTTTTGTTTAGCAGTTCATACATGTAAGGTCGTTAACCCTTTTCACATTCAATTACAGTTTTAACATAACAGCTGCTGTCCCTTGCTTTATCCTTACTAGGTCAACAAGAATTAGACCAAGTTGATAATGTTAATTATGCCTCTAGAAGAAGAAGCCTACTCGTCTCAGTTGCTGTCTAAAAAAATTATATGTTATCTGTTAAGTTGTCCGTAAGGTTGTTAACAGTTTTCACATCTAATTACACAACTTCTGTTCCTCGTGTCACTGGTCAAGAAGGAATTGACCGTGTTGTTAATTGTACCAATTAAGGAGCCCACTTGTCACACTGGCAGTCTAAACCACTTCCTGTATGAAGTCATTAATTATCACTCAAGGATAACTTTAGAGATACCTGAATATACAACATGCTTGACACAAAGAAGGGAAGGGAATTGAATGGACTGTAGATCTATGGCTATTTTTGGCTAATTTGTAATTGATGTATCTGTCATCTTTTGATCTCTTTGTCTTATCTTTTGTCTGTTCTTGTGGTACAAAGGATGTACAGTCAAACCTGTGCATATTGGCCACCTTTAGGAAACAAGAAAAGTGATCATTGTAGACAGGTTCAACAACATTGTTCCTTCAAACTCCAACATTTGTTATTTTTAAAGACTAAAGATATTAGGCTGTTTTCGCAAAATGCTACGGAAGTGCTGAGTACGGGGGAAGCAGTCAGCTGTGACCGTACCCATAGTCTGGCTACGTCGCGAACTATTTGCAGTTTCGCAGTGAAGAATACGGGGAACGTCTCCTTGTTCGAGTGAACAAGCGCGCTGATTGGCTGACCCATTGAAGTACTATTCTTCAATGGGCTGACCACGCCGCTCCGTACTCCCTCTACGCCCGACGCTAATTCAGCCGACTACCGTAGTAGATTTCCACGGTACGGGGGTATTTTCGGACTGAGTGCGACCACCCGCTGAGATTAGCGTACTAGAATCCCTCCGTAGCATTTGCGAAAAGCCTCTAGTGACCACCTTAGGGACACAATAAGATGACAAATGTAGACTGGTGACCTCTTCATGTTTGTAGCTACAGATTCCATTTTGTTTTTCTCTGCAGGGGATCACTATTAGTGGCTAAGTAATCTCTAGCAGGTTGACTGACTTAGACAGGTGGCCACTAAGACAGGTTTATGCTTTCTTTGTGGACAAATGGTGATGGAAGCTAGACCCCCAAATATTGAACTTGTAACTTGAATCTGACATGGGAGGGGAGAAAGAGGAATAGGGGAAGGGAAGGGTAAAATTAGGTGGGGGAAGAGGGGATGGGGAGGGGGGGGGGGGGGGTACTAAGAAGATGATAAAAAGAGAGGAGAAAGAGGATGGTAATGGTCAAATAACAGTCATTATTAATAACAATGATTGTAATTATGATTTAATTTGACAAGATATGAGTAGTACGGTTCTATAAGTATAAAGGGCTGGGGAAAAGTAGCTGGGGAAAAGTATCTTCAAGTTGATTATAAAGGAAAGAACATCTCAAGAAAATGTATACTTTATTCACTTCATGTACTTGTCAAAGTGTGCAGTGGCCAGTGGCTTAACTTATTAAACGGTTTAACACTGTACAGTTACTTCACACCTTAGCTTGACAGTGTACCAATGAAGCAGGAAGTATCAAAGCCCTAAATGTGAATGTATTTTATTTTAGCACCAGTTATTGCGTAACCTAATTAGCGCAAGACTGATTGCCATGTAGACAAATACAGCTGATGCCTTCAGCTATAAAATACACTGCACATCTCAGCACATGCTTTGGTATTAAATTACAATTTTGTCTATGTTCATCATGCCGAGCAGCGAAAAAAATACACGGGGGCGGCAGGCGAATTCGCCCCCGAAATGCCCAAAAGAGCCCCCGCAAAAAAAGTAGCCCCCCAAATTTGTTTTATTTATTTATTTATTATTTATTATTTGGGGGGGGGGGATTTTTTGGGGGGATTTTCTGTTTGGATCATGATCAAATGCTTATAAGATGATCACTTACAGCATTAGAGCTTAATAGTAGCCCCTGAAATTCGAAAAAAGAGCCCAGAAATTTGTAGCCCCCGAGATGATAAAAGTAGCCCCCGAAAGTTGGAAAAGTAGCCCCCAAAAAGGAGCCCCCGAAATAAAAATATTAAATTTTTTTGCTGATGCCGAGAAATAATTACACAGGGGTTCAGAGTGATTTAGCTCCTGAAATGCCCAAAAGAGCCCCCCCCCCCAAAAAAAAACAAAAACAAAAAACAAAAAAACAAAAACAAAAATAAAATCATCAAAGAACCCCTGTGAACTTTATATGTACAGAGTCCATTGATGCAAAACTGAAACAAATTAAGAGTGCCATTTGCATACTGAAATGGTTGAAATTTAGACCCCCCTCCCCCTGAAAATAAAATTGTAATTGCTTATCTTTAGCTTTGGTAGTACATTTTAGGTCCATGGTCATGTACATGTTCATAATGATGATGATCGTAGGGACTTTGTGTCGGGGTGCAACTGATGTATACTTGCAATTTACAGTTTATAATTTAAAATTTACAATTTATAATTTACAATTTATAATTTAAAATCCAAAGATTTGTCAAAGTTTGCATGTCTCAAAAACTGCAACACAGTCTATAGACTATAGTTGTCAGATTCTGAACTACTTTTTGGCAACTCTATTGTGCACGAGACTTCAATAGTTCAGGGTTCATGTTTGTATTACTGCTGTTCAGACCTATGTTGTTTGGTTTGGCTTTCTGGAGAGTATCCATATAAGGATAGAGTTTGAAAAACAAACAAAACTTAAAAACCTTTTCACATAGAGAATTTGCTTCTAAAAATGTTAAAACAATATTTACAGCAGTTTGTAAAGTTAATTTAATACAAATTATGGGATGCATTTTAATGACTTGGTCTAAAAACAAACATACATTTGTTTGTACTCATGAGAAACTGATTTACCAACTTTTGACCACTTGACCGCTTGTAAATCATTTCAATGAATTTTGATCTGAAATGGATTTTCAGAGTATCCAAATAAGGACTTGGTCTGCAATTACCAAACAAAATTTTGGCCAGTAATTGTCATGTTGAGCTTCCTAGGTAGTCAAGTAATAATAATAATAATAATATATTCGATTTATATAGCGCCTAATATAAAATTATCTCTAGGCGCTTTACAAAATTATACAGAATAAACTTAATACATATTAAATTGCTTCAATTTACAATAGTTATCTTATTCTAAAATTAAATAACAATTTACAAAGTAGATAAAGAAACTAATATCACCAACTTTATTCGGATTTTTACATGTCAACATTTTGACCAATTATTGACCACTTCCAAACAATTAAGTTAAACTTTTGATCTGAAATGGGTTCTAAGATTATCCAAATAAGGACTTGGTCTACAAACCAAACCAAATTTAGGCCAGTATTGAAGTGTATTTGTCACGCTGAGCTTCCTAGGTAGTCAAGTAGATAAAGAATCTGATATCACCAACTTTATTTGGGTTTTGCTTTGGAATTCCAAGTAAACAGTGAGTGGAAGCTCTGTGTAGCTTTGTAGATCTGGAAAATTGGTCAACAAAATGGTTTATTTGAAGTTGGGAACTTTCTTTCAGAAACACGAAGAACAAACAAAACTATCTTTCTTTGTCTTTGCTTTGTAGACTGTTGTTTAACATTGTAGCACAAATTAATTCTATTTGTGATTAAAAAAGAGCAAAGAAAATGGGATTCCAACAGGATTCGAACCCGAGACTTCCGGATTGCTAGACCGGTGCTCTTACCGACTAAGCTATAGAAAACCCTAGTATTAGTAAGGCGTTCGTCCCTGAAACCCCTTAATTTTCGGTGATCCCTCACATATATCCCCAAGTTGATTTCTATCCTTCAGGTTTATGTCAGGTTTATCATAGCTTCTGACCACACGAGCACACGAGCAACGAACGCCGTACTAGGGTTTTCTATAGCTCAGTCGGTAAGAGCACCGGTCTAGCAATCCGGAGGTCTCGGGTTCGAATCCCATTTTCTTTGCTCTTTTTTAATCGCATTATATATTTCTGGTCAGTTTCTTTATATTTTTAAATTACAAATTAATTCTGACAAATTTGAACTTAGACTTTATCTGTAGACTAGTGTACATGTAGCCCCCTGACAAATGATGACAACTTTATAATTAGACTTTACAGGGAACTTTTGTATCTTTAGAACCGGGCAGATCAAACAGGAAGTAGAAAACAAAAAATAATGTTTCATTGTCTTTGCTGGTACTTGGTAGACTGTTAAAGGCCAAGTTGAGTTTTGGTAATTTCCAAAGTGCCCCCCCAACATCGATTGTAACGGATTTGGTTGATTTCAATTCCATATGAAAGATCATCGAAAAAAACATGGGAAATAATAATAATTTCCATTCAAATGCTCTAATTGTTGTGAAATTTGCTTTCAAAATATCATATAAAAGTGGTTGACGCCCGGGTATCACTTTTTAGAACCGCTAGTGCGAGGCACTAGCGTTCTATGTTCTCCTAATAAAAGACTGAAACCAAATATTTGTGTGCACGCTAATTGTGCTAAAACTATACATATGATACGGTACTTACCAGCAATTTACTCTCCAATATGTGATCCAACTACCGGGTGGATTAAGATTATGATTTTTCCTTCCATTCCGCAAAAAATCAGTGATATATGCGCCTCATGGACCAGTCTCTCCGTGTGTTAGCGCGACTGTGAACGAAAGGCGAACGAATGCGAATGGGGCTTGCGAGTTGCGTCAACGGCAGTGTTGGAGTCATACTTCTATGGTTGCGATACATAATATACACGTACTACTGTATAGTATTACCGCACACAGTGACTGCACTACAGTCCCGTATTACCGCACACTGCACTTTACAGTCCCGTATTAGGACCTACAACGCTAGTGCTTCGCGCCGAGTTAATTTGACACTTCGAGTTGTAACGGCTCTTTTTGAATGATAACAGGGGTTTTACTTTGTCGTTTGTAATTGTGTATACTTTTCGAGCATGGTGAAGTTATAACTATTAGTTTGTATCGTAATCGTGCAGGTTTTGGTTACTAAAGTTAAGTTTGACCAATACTCAACTATCCCTTTAAAGGCGTAGTTTAGTTTTGGTAAGGCTGAACTTTAGTAGCCAAAACCTGCACAGTAACATTATAAACTAATAAGTAAAAAGCCTGTTATCATTAAAAAAGAGCCATTCAAACACAAGAGGGCGCTTTAAAAAAAGGCATTGGTTTCAACCATTTTTCATACAAAATTATGCATGTGATGTTTTATTGATATAATGAGTAGATAGCGAGATCATCAACAACTATTTTAAAAACGCTTTTGAACATTTTTGAAAAAGTGCAGGCATTTTTTTATTTTTTTCTAAAAATCATCTAATTATTTGGGCCCCAAATAATTATAAGATGATCAGATATATTTATTGATATTTCAGCCGTTTCTGGGTCGATTTTGACCAAATAAAGTTTATTCTGCCATTAAAATTGCATGTTCTCTCAAATTCGACACTCAGTTTTTCATTACCTCACAAAAAAATTGTGATGTGCAGCGCCCTCTCTTACCAAAACTAAACTACCCCTTTAACATTTTAGTGCAAATTTATGTCAAATTTGAACTTAGACTAATAGTGTACTGATGTTGCTCCAGCTCCTCAGATAACCTTTATTCTTGTATATTTGACAGAACAAAATGATGCAAGTACAGTGTATGAGTAGATGTCATGACCAAAAAAAAGCAGTTTCAGTTTAATAAACAGATTTAGTTCTGCTGGACAATTTTGAAGTTTTTGTAAAAATTGTTTAGCAATAGTTTGATTTTGATTGCATTCTCCATAGACCCCAGCCCGAGTATTTAGGGGAGCTTATTTGGGTTTTTAGTTTGTATAATACACCTTTTCATGGTGTCTATAAATTGTCTGTGTTCCTCTTGGGGAAAAGTACATCACATTTCTTTGGGGACACTCCTAAATAAAGTTCAAGGGAGAACAGATGAGTCATGTACTGTACACAATTCAAGGTGTGGACGTACAAACTAACAATGGACTGAACACTTGAAATTTATCTGTGGTATCGTACCTTATTGGAAACCCACTTCACGTGTATCATGTTTTTTATGTGGTTGGTGTAGATGTATGATACATCGATTGCTAGCCTATTAGTATTATCCAAGCATATTCAATTATTAATGAAGCCATTGGCTACAGGATCCTGGTGGATTATGTAATAATATGTAGATGGGGATTGAAAATCTAGTAGTGAACACTAACAGGTTTAAAACATAAAATTGTCAGCATTAAAATTAAACTCCAGTTATGACTGAAAATGTATATTGCTTTGGAAATAGCATTCAATAGTTATGGAATTTACACCATTAATTCAAAGATACACAAACACAAATGCATTAAAGCAAGCAAACAAACAAACAAACAAATTAATTCTTCTATTAACCTAAGTTAAGAGCAGCATCATCCCAAGACTATTTTTAAAGCGTGAACTTGAAGCATGACATACAAATGGTACAGTCATTGGATCCATGCTAAATTCATCAGTCACATGTTCTTTAATTATGAACTTAACACAAGTATTTCAAAGATACACAAACACAAATACACAAACAAGCAAACAAAAAACAAACAAACATACAAACAAACAAACACACACACACACAAACACACCACTCTCTTCTGAGGAGCAGCAGCATCATCCCAAGGCTATTTTTAAAGCGTGAAGCATAACATACAAACGGTACAGTCATCAGATGGCCTAAACTCATCAGTCACAGATTCTTTCCGACTGACAAATATCTAAGAGAATCCGATTGAGGAAATCTACGAAGAGAATAAAAAGCCCAGTGTGTCCACGCTGTCATCACAGCAGCAGTAGCGGGGAAATCACCCCAGAAGCAGAAATTAACCATTTGGTTGCTCGTTGCTGCAATTCTCTGGTTGACATGTATATTACAACAATGGGAATGTCATAAGCTAGGAAGAAGGGGGTTTATCCATTTGAATCTTGATGGACATATAAAGTATAAATTTGTGTATAACTATGTGAGTGTGTGATAACTCTGAGGCCTTTTCAGCTATTTGGTATTACATGTCACGCTGTCATCACAGGCAGCAGTAGCGAGTAGATCACCCCAGAAGCAGAAATTAACCCTTAGTCTACTGGTACCCGATTGACTGTGTATTAACTCAATAGGAATGTCATACTGTATGCCACAGTAGGAACGAATAATCCAATTGAAATCTTGATGAGCAGATATACTGTATGTACGGCCGTATGTACATGTACAGTGAGTATGTGATAACTCACATATTCTGAGTCTGAGAAGTACAGCCTTTAAATTCCTTCAGTCTCAGTATGGCTAAGATGATTGTGAGTGTGCGAAACTCAAATTACAGTACAGCCGTTATACATGTATCAACTCCAATCTGAGATGGATGGGTTAAGGAAGATAGTTTATTGATGATATGACTGGCTACATAGGTAATACTCAAAGTCAAAGTCATAGGCAGGGAGTCATAGTATGACAAAAAATACATGTTATCAAGCCTGCTCACATTGGTTGGTGATACTCAGTTGATAGAGTGTGATGCTATTTACTCAGTAGCCGTGTCAGAGCGCTTAATGAGTAAACACTGAGGATAATTCCGGATTTGAGCTTGCACGTAGTCACAGTGATATTAAACGGTGGTACCAACAAGATTTCATGCAGATTATATACAGGTAGTTATTCTGCTCATAGTCATCGTCTGAGCAAGGAGCTTTTTAAAAATGAAGCTACTTTGTCAGAGGAAGAAATAAACAGGAATTCTATCTACAACCCTCGCAGGTGCACTGCCAATAACACTTGGTTGTCAGTTGTTAGGTTAGGCGCTTGTCGGCACGTTGTTGACTTCACGACTGGAGCTGTGTGCCCCCCAACTCAGTCAGTCACCTCGTTTTCATCTTTAATATTTTCTTCAGAATTCTGTGAAAGATTCTAAGAGGAGACATTAAAGTGACAAAATACTTGTGCACTTTGTTGACTTCACAACTTGAGATGTGCCCTTACTCAGTCAGTCTCCTACCATACAAAGTACAATTCTTTCCTCCGAATGTTTTCTTTGGAATCCTGTGAAAGCGTCGTGAAAGGAGACAGAAAAGTGATAAATAAAGGACTTGCGTTCATGTTCAACAGAAATTTTTGATCGGATGGTCATCATTATTATAACAAGCATTTTAGATTGAATCACTATTGAAGAACTTTTGGAAGTTTGGAACATGGAAGTCAGCAAATGTTTTGATAACTTCATAAACTTATAATAATTGAACAACCATTTTACATGTATCTTGACATGTTGGTTGCCATCATACAAGATAAGTTGGAACTTACATGTAGATGATTGGAAAGTTTTTATATTTTGGAAGTTGAGAGACATATGTTGAATGTTTCTCTCAACTATTTGCTGAAACTTGTGGAATACCTGTTCTCCTGGAAGAGTGAAAATAGAATTTCAGATTTTAAAAGACCTAGTGTGTATTTTTAGATGTTAAGATGGCTCCTATTGTAACAACCATTCCAAAGTGAGTATTAATATTTATTTAAATTTATATTTGTTAATTAATATATTTATTTATTCATTTTCAAAGCCTGGATGCAAAAGAAGAAGCCTTTTTTTTTCAAAACTAAAAGCTGATAATAATTGTCTGCCAATCGTTATGATCCACGGTCCAGAATGTGCCAGAGGTGCACTTGTATTCAATTTTCTATAAAATATAGGCTTTTTATCATTTGGGTCTTTGGTTCCTTTTTATTGGGTAGTTCAATGAAAGTTCTTTTTTTTTTCATGTAAATGCCTAGGGTGATGGTAGAAGAACTCTTTTGAACTTCAAGCTAATCTGTTATCTGTGCCTTTAAAACAAAACAAATTATGGTGTAATACTGAACCAGGGGGTCAAAAAAACATGTTCATGTATTTCGGCAAGCCTGGATGAAAGATGAAGAAGCCCCCTTTTAAACTTTGAAGCTAATTGTCATCTGTCATTTGTTTGTTATCTGTGGTAGGCACTTTTGAGCCAACAGTGGTGTGAGGGCCAGTGCTAGGCTGGGCGTTCATGAATAATCATCTAGGTAATGACATCACGATACGTCATTTCAGACTTTAGTGAAAACTCTGCATGATACATAAATGAACCGCTACTCACCATCTTTTATGGCAAAAGAAAAGAAGAGTCACAAGAGAGGATTCGAACCCATGACCCCAAGTGTTGATGTCCACAGCGTGACCACTAGGCCATGTCAACGGCTGATGATCGGTGTTGGTTTCATTGTAACTATAAGCCCTCAAACTCACCCGAACCATAATCCTAGTTATGAATATTCATGATGCAGATCACGTACCGTGACGTCATGACCTTATGTTTATTCATGAACGCCCAGCCTAGCACTGGCCCTCACGCTACTGTTGGCTCAAAAGTAACTACCGTTATCTGTGCAGAACATCCCAGTGGGGGGGGGGGTTGTATAAATTCAATGATCTAAAAATATCACTAGGTATTTTATAGGGTAGTTCAGCTGATTGTTTTTCTTATTTATGCCTAGATAAAAGAAGAAGAACTTCAGAATGCAGCCAACTGTCATCTGTCATTAGTTATCTATAGATGCAATAGGTCCCAGTGGGATTGCATGAATATTCATGTTTTTTTAAAATCATTAAAGGCCAAGTTGAGTTTTGGTAATTTCCAAAGTGCCCCCCCAACATCGATTGTAACGGATTTGGTTGATTTCAATTCCATATGAAAGATCATCGAAACAAACATGGGAAATAATAATAATTTCCATTCAAATGCTCTAATTGTTGTGAAATTTGCTTTCAAAATATCATATAAAAGTGGTTGACGCCCGGGTATCACTTTTTAGAACCGCTAGTGCGAGGCACTAGCGTTCTATGTTCTCCTAATAAAAGACTGAAACCAAATATTTGTGTGCATGCTAATTGTGCTTAAAACTATACATATGATACGGTACTTACCAGCAATTTACTCTCCAATATGTGATCCAACTACCGGGTGGATTAAGATTATGATTTTTCCTTCCATTCCGCAAAAAATCAGTGATATATGCGCCTCATGGACCAGTCTCTCCGTGTGTTAGCGCGACTGTGAACGAAAGGCGAACGAATGCGAATGGGACTTGCGAGTTGCGTCAACGGCAGTGTTGGAGTCATACTTCTATGGTTGCGATACATAATATACACGTACTACTGTATAGTATTACCGCACACAGTGACTGCACTACAGTCCCGTATTACCGCACACTGCACTATACAGTCCCGTATTAGGACCTACAACGCTAGTGCTTCGCGCCGAGTTAATTTGACACTTCGAGTTGTAACGGCTCTTTTTGAATGATAACAGGGGTTTTACTTTGTCGTTTGTAATTGTGTATACTTTTCGAGCATGGTGAAGTTATAACTATTAGTTTGTATCGTAATCGTGCAGGTTTTGGTTACTAAAGTTAAGTTTGACCAATACTCAACTATCCCTTTAATTGTGTAGTACAGTCTGAAAAGGTTTTAAAATATTTCATGTTTCAGCAAGCGTGGATTTCTATGAAATAAGAAGTCCCCTTTTAAACTTCAAACCTAATCATCATCTGTCGTTCGTTATCTTAGCGCAACGTTCCAACGGGAAGGGGGAGGGGGGGTAAGGGGGAAAAGTGCATTCTTGAATATTTGGATTTGTTATTTATGGTGTGATACTGACTCAGAAAGGGATAAAAATACATGTTCATGTATTTCAGCAAGCTTGAGTTCTCATGAAAGAAGAAGCTCCCTTTCAAACTTCAAAGCTAATTGTCTTCTGTGGTTCCTTATCTTTGAGCAACGTCCCAGTGGGTTGAATGGGGGAGGGGGGGGGGGGGGGGGTTTACATTCTTGAAAGTTTGGATTTTGTATCATTTATGGTGTGATACCGAGTCAAAGAGGGGTAAAAACGGGTTCATGTATTTCAGCACCCTTGGATGAAAGATGAAGAAGCTCCCTTTCAATATTCAAAGCTAATTTTCGTCTGCCGTTCGTTTTCTCTGCACATTTGGATTTGTTATTTATGATACTAAGTCAGAAAGGGTTAAAAACATGTTCATGTATTTCGGCAAGCTTGAGTTCTCATGAAAGAAGATGCTCCCTTGCAAACTTCAGAGCTAATTGTCTTCTGTCTTTTGTTATAACTGTACAACGTTCCAACGTGAAAGGGGGGGGGGGGATTGCAATCTTGAATATTTGGATTTTGTATCATTTATGGTTTGATACCGAGTCAGAAAGGGTTAAAAATACATCTTCATACATGTATTTCAGCAAGCTTGAGTTCTCATGAAAGAAGATGCTCCCTTTTCAAACTTCAGAGCTAATTGTTGTCTGTCGTTCGTTATCTCTGCGCGACGTCCCAACGGGGGGATTATCCAGACTAGCGGAATGTCATGATCAATTTCATCAGGGGATCCCTCGTAAGGTCGCTACCATTATGGTGGCGCTCTAATTAATACCGGGGTTCGCGCAGGGTCGTGCATGTTCGCGTAATATATCCTCGGTAAGCTTCGTGGTTAGCCCAGTAGGTCCATGGTCTTGAGAAGATCATGACTGTGCAACTTTTTTTGGATCAATACTGAAAATTATAACTTTGTGTGAATTCTTAATTTTAAAATTTTCTCCCTTTTACGTCATTAATTTCTTTTTCTAAGTACCATCTGTCCCATTAAGTTGATAAAAGTTTTCTTTGAAATGATATTCTTCTTTATTCTCCTAAATTAATGTCTAAACCTATATTTTGTAACTTGCATCTCTACACCTAGCTCTTTATTGGGTTTTATTCTGTTTTTCATTTCATGTACATGTAATCGGTAAAATACATAAGTATTCTTTATTGAAATTCCTTTTTTGTCCAGATTAAAAAAAAACTCTCTCCTACTTTTAAGTAATTTCAATACATGACCGGGGGAAAAACATAATATTTATTGGGGGGGGGGGGGGGGGGGGGGCTACTTTTCAAGCTTGCCTGCATGGAAATAACACGCCAAAATTTGATTTACATTGCACTTTTCAGGGGCTCTTTTTAGCATTTTAGGGGCTCTTTTTAGCATTTCAGGGGCTCTTTTTAGCATTTCAGGGGCTCTTTTTAGCATTTCAGGGGCTCTTTTTAGCATCTCAGGGGCTCTTTTTAGCATTTCAGGGGCTCTTTTTAGCATTTCAGGGGCTCTTTTTAGCATGTCAGGGGGTCTTTTTAGCATCTCAGGGGCAAACTTGCCCTGAGCCCCCGTGTATCTTTCTTTCACTGTACATCAGCGAAAAAATTAATATTTTTATTTCGGGGGCTCCTTTTCGGGGGCTACTTTTCCAACTTTCGGGGGCTACTGTTATCATCTCGGGGGCTATAAATTTCCGGGCTCTTTTTCGAATTTCAGGGGCTACTATTAAAGGGATCTAGTAACTTTGTTGAGATGTGCAAAAACTGATGAATGGTTGATGCAATGTATACTGTTGTTATCTCATATGTCCTCAGGGTATTGTGTGAAAATTTCAGGTCAAATGGACAATGTATGGCCAAGTAATGAGCGAAAATGCAAAGTGATATTGGGTGATATTCACCAACTCACTGCATTCACTTTGTACAGGGATGAAAATCTCGCCCGGAGATTTTCTTATCTAAATACTTCAATCATACATATCTTTGTAATGAAAGGGAAATTTGAAAAACCGAAAGCTGTCCCATGATTTTATTGTTAATACGAATACAACAAGGTATAAAGGAACCGCTAGAATTACAATTTTATTTTGAGGATTTGGACAATGTTACTAAGTCCCTTTAAGCTCTAATGCTGTAAGTGATTATCTTATAAGCATTTGATCACAATTTTTTTTCGGGGGCTACTTTTTTTTTTTTGGGGGGGGGGGGGGGGGGGGCTCTTTTGGGCATTTCGGGGGCGAATTTGCCCGCCGCCCCCATGTATTTTTTTCGCTGCTGTACATGACATGGGAAATTGAATACATCTGCTTCTACAATAAGCATCTGATCTGAAGTCAAATTAATTTAAAAAATTTCAAACCCATCTGAGTGCAAGGCCAGTGACAGTGCCAGTGTCAATATGTGTTTAATTTGTCAGCTTTCAGTGCAATCAACAGTTTCATTTCAGAATTAATAATATATATCTACATGTAGAGCACATTTGCAAAACCATTCAGGAAGACAATGCACATTTAATTGGGTTTCATGTTTCAGGATTCAGGATAAACATTAGTTAACAAAAAGTACTTTGTTCCCGAACAAGTATCATATTCCTGAATATTGATACATGTACATGACGTCAGTAATTCTCAAAACAATGTACTTAATTTGCTCAAAATGAAAAATGAAGGTATGCAATATTAGAATTTTGTTTTTGTATAAACCAATTATAATAACATTACCAAACTTGCAATTAAAATAATATCACTATCATTATTGTGTGGTACATTTTGCCTGCTGTTCTGAATCATATGGGGGACAATATTAAACAGAGATGCAAATAGTTCTGTTTTCATTATAAACCAACATTAATATTATATTTATAATACCAAACATGTAAGTTGAATGTGTACACATAATATTATTGTGATTGTTAATTTTGCCTGCCGTGCTGAATCAAGTGGGACAATAAAAAAATGGCAAATAATTCTGACATTATTTTGTTTAAACCAACATTATTGTGACATTACTTCAGTTGTAATGGAATGTGTACATGTATGTATGTACACTAGCATTATTGTGATAATAAAGTTTGCATATTGTTCTGAATCAAATGGGACAATACAAAAATTGCAAAATAAGTTCTGATCTGTCACTGGCAAGAGAGATCGTTTTGGTTGTTACTTGTCAGAGAATATTTTACAATCTATCAGATGTTGACCCCCTGTAGACACAGGTAAAGTGCTGGGAGGCAAAAGCTGGTCAAAGGTCACATTCATACTGTGCAGTAGTTACCAATTTTACTTTAGTCTAGATCACTTTGGAACTCAAACTAATGATTACACTCAAGTGCAATTGCACAGAAAGTGAAAATATTGAATCATTTCCTTATTAAAAATAATCCAGCAGATGGCACTTAAAAAAAGAATTATTGTTTGTTTTTTAACAGATCAAAGTAAACAAAGTTCTGTATTTTATGAATGCGGGACTGAGCAACACACAATGTTCAATATATGGGCACACAGTCAACTCAAAATAGTTCAAATTTACCTGAATGAATTCCCTAATCCCTGGCAAGAGATTGTTATGGTTGTCAGGGCACAATTCACAGATAATCAATCAAACCTTGACCTCCAGTCAAACAGAATAGACACAGGTCAAGTGCTGGGAGGCAAAAGCTGGTCAAAGGTCACATTCACAACCAAATTATACTTTAGTCTAGATCACTTTGGAACTCAAACTAATGATAACACTCAAGTGCAATTGCACAGAAAGTGAAAATATTGAATCATTTCCTTATTAAAAAAAGTATTATTTTTGTTCTAAATCAGAAGTAAACAAAGATCTCTGTAACTGTACAATGAATGCGGGAATAATATTATTTATAACTCGGCCATTGGATACACTTCCGCACTTTATTGTGCACTCTATCCACTCCCTTGTGAGCATTCCAGCAGATTATGCGGGACTGAGCAATACACAATGTTCGATATATGGGTACACAGTCAACTCGAAATAGTGAAATAGTTCAAATTTACTTGCATGAATGCCCGAATCCCTGCCAAGAGATTGTTTTTTGATTGTCATGGCACAATTCTCAGTTAATCAATCAAACCTTGACCTCCAGTCAATGGGCAGATGAACAGGTCAAGTGCTGGGAGGTAGAAGTGGATCAAAGGTCACCTTAAAATGGGGTCAGGATGAGGTCAAATTGCATGGGGGCAAAAGTTGTTTACAAATGTCTGGAATGATCAAGTGTACAGCTCTGCTACTGCTAGCTTCTTATAAAAAGGCACAACTTTTCAAACAAGACAACAATATGACAATTGATTTATATGTATATCATTTTAAACAATGCAAAAATATGACAATTGATTTATAACATTGGACAGCATTTTTGGTGCTGAGACTGCTGACTTTTTGGGGGTAAATCAACAATATATAAATCTCTGTTTCACTTGGTAAATATGA
Organism: Echinarachnius parma; assembly: GCA_037951105.1. Taxonomy (NCBI): domain Eukaryota; kingdom Metazoa; phylum Echinodermata; class Echinoidea; order Clypeasteroida; family Echinarachniidae; genus Echinarachnius; species Echinarachnius parma. The sequence goes on from JBAMJV010001800.1 coordinate 34,137, forward strand.
CTGCAATTTAAATACCACATATTTGTTTATACTGAGTGTACTTTCGAGCTTCTGCTTTGTCAATGTTCTATGTTCTATGTTCTATGTTCTTTGCTTGGGGTACATGTTCAAAACATGTTAAAAAAGGACATTCAGTGTCTATGAGCTGAGCGCTGATAAACGACAGAATGTTATTAAAGTACTGATACATGTTGGAATGTGCGGGTAACGGGGTTTCCTTTGACGTGCGTGTATCTGCTCAATTCACCACTATTGCTTCCCCTTCGAGTTCCTGAATGACATTTTATATTTTTCACACATGTGGGAAAATTATTTGGATTGTTCAAGTCGAGATAGTCATTGTCGTAGTCTTGTTGCCATTAAAGTTAGCTGCATAATATTATACGCAATTGCTAGATATTACCCTTTTTTTTGTGGCCCAGTCGGGCATTAAAACCTTTATCTTTTAAATTTTAGTAGCCCAAAGCCTGAATGGGACATTGGTGTGGCTCCACACAAAGAGGAACATCACATATCCTGTGATATTGGGTTGCCCACTTGGGTTAGTGGAATTATAAACATTAATTTATTTTAGTGGCCCAACAAATGTAATTTTTTAGTGGCCCTGGGCCAGCCTATGTTAATTTTAAACACTGCCTGGAGAAAAACAATTGTTGTATTCTTGTTGCCATGGAAACTAGCTGTGTGTACTGTTTGTATTTATTGCTCGGTGCTCTAGATATTATTCAACTGTACATCAACATCACAAGATAAACATTACTTTTGTTAGTCATTGTCGTTGTCTTGTTGCTACGGAAGTTAGCTGCATGTACATGACCTAGTCATATTTATTGCTCGCTGCTCTAGTATTATTCAACATCAACATCACAAGATAAACAGTTATTTTGTTGTATTTTCCAATTAAGCCTTATTACAAATCGAAACAAGGAAGAGATTCACATTTTCTGTAAAGTGTTTTTGTAAAATCCAGAAATTTTGTATTTGTTTGTTTTTAATGCAACATGTACTTTTTGCAACTATTTAGCATTATTAGAATCTATAGGTAATTGCCTTGTATTTATTGGTTTCAGTCTCAAACTTGCAAAGAGATCATCTTCAAATAAATGTTTGCTATATAAATAAAAAGGAAAAAATGTGATCTGTCTCCTCTTATAGTGCACTAGTTTAAAGGACCTAAGAATACAACGTACTTTGACATTTACTTCTGAATAGAACTTTGATGACTTGAAACATAGGTCTGCCGAAGAAAAATCCATGTAAATAAACACAGTAGTGATTTGAGACTAGTTTTCTGATGCCAAATCTCACTTAGCAGCCAGTCTACGCCCCACCCACATTTAGCATCCGGAATCTGCAGCGTGATCGACATGTGATTGACAATTCATTGACTTACGTCATGACGCGTCATCTACAGAATTTAGTTCATTAGTCCGTTCTTTAGATGACGTCACATTTTGGCGATTTAAAAGGGGCGTTCCCAGGACAATTAGATATTTACTAATTACCCCAAAATTGATTAATTTCATGAGAAATGACTGCCAAATTATTTTTCTTCGGAAAAAATTACATACAAAGAGCCGAATTGTAAAAATTAGGCCATCTAGACGCTGTAGGTCCTTTAATAGTGATATCACATTACCTAGGTGCGTTATAATGCACACTGACTGGGGAGCAATAAGAATAACTCGCATACATGTACCTCTACTCTCCGAAGTGCTGACAGAAATCAGGGCTTGACACTGGCACTAGCCCGAATGCTTTGGCCCTTTGGGCTAGTAAAATTTGATAAATGATCTACAATGTAGTCTAGTTTGGTAGCCCTATCAGACAACTACATAAATGTTCTACTATGTGAGAAAAATGTAATTTCTTACGTGTAAATCTCATCTAGAAGTATGTGGGCATGTGAATTTTCTGAATGGGCAAGTAGAATCATGATTTTGAATATTTGAAACTGGCCAGACCAGATAAAAGTTAGTGTGGAGGCTTGCATACATATGAAACGGGGGAAAAAAAAAAAAATTTTTTTTCGGGGACTACTTTTTTTAGCTCATCCGGCCCGAAGGGCCCGATGAGCTTATGCCATGCCGTGGCGTCCGTCGTCCGTCCGTCCTTCCGTCCTTCCGTCCGTCCGTCCACAGTTTTCAAAATGCTTCTTCTTCGTTATTTTTCAACCGATTTTGATTCTGATTGTTTCATAAGATAGGGCTAGGAGGGGGATTTAAAACTTCTACACAGAATCGTGAAATTCATTATATAATATGCTAATTTATGCAAATTTATTCGAAATCACAAAAAATGCTTCTTCTCCTTCATTTCTTGACCGATTTTGATTTGGTTTGCTTTATCTGGTAGAGCTAACTTTGGTACACTAAACTTCTACACAGAATTTTGAAATTTTTCTCCATTAATTAATTATGGTAATTTATGCAAATTTATTCCAAAAATCACAAAAAATGCTTCTTCTCCTTCATTTCTCGACCGATTTTGATTTGGTTTGCTTTATCTGGTAGAGCTAACTTTGGTTCACTAAACTTCTACACAGAATTTTGAAATTTTTCTCCATTAACTAATTATGGTAATTTATGTAAATTTATTCAAAAAATCACAAAAAATGCTTCTTCTCCTTCATTTCTCGACCGATTTTGATTTGGTTTGCTTTATCTGGTAGAGCTAACTTTGGTACACTAAACTTCTACACAGAATTTTGAAATTTGTCTCCATTAATTAATTATGGTAATTTATGCAAATTTATTCCACAAATCACAAAAAATGCTTCTTCTCCTTCATTTCTCGACCAATTTTGATTTGGTTTGCTTTATCTGGTAGAGCTAACTTTGGTACACTAAACTTCTACACAGAATTTTGAAATTTTTCTCCATGAATTAATTATGGTAATTTTTAGCTCATCCGGCCCGAAGGGCCCGATGAGCTTATGCCATGGCGTGGCGTCCGTCGTCCGTCCGTCCTTCCGTCCGTCCGTCCGTCCTTCCGTCCGTCCGTCCACAGTTTTCAAAATGCTTCTTCTTCGTTATTTTTCAACCGATTTTGATTCTGATTGTTTCATAAGATAGGGCTAGGAGGGGGATTTAAAACTTCTACACAGAATTGTGAAATTCATTATATATGCTAATTTATGCAAATTTATTCGAAATCACAAAAAATGCTTCTTCTCCTTCATTTCTTGACCGATTTTGATTTGGTTTGCTTTATCTGGTAGAGCTAACTTTGGTACACTAAACTTCTACACAGAATTTTGAAATTTTTCTCCATTAATTAATTATGGTAATTTATGCAAATTTATTCCAAAAATCACAAAAAATGCTTCTTCTCCTTCATTTCTCAACCGATTTTGATTTGGTTTGCTTTATCTGGTAGAGCTAACTTTGGTACACTAAACTTCTACACAGAATTTTGAAATTTTTCTCCATTAATTAATTATGGTAATATTTTATTTATTTATTTATTTATTTATTAATTTTTTTTATTTATTATTATTATTTTATTTTTTTTATTAAATTTGTTTTATTTTATTTTTTTTAATTTAATTTTTTTAATTTTATTTATTTATTATTATTATTATTATTATTTTTTTTTCCCATGTCCCTTCTGGGGCGTCAAATTTATATTTTTTTTTACTCTAATTTTTTTTAAATTAATTTTTATGTCCCTTCCAGGGCATCACATTTTTATTTTTTGACCAGTTGAAAAGTGTACCACATGAAATTTGCGATATTTAATGTTGCGAGATGCTGGATGAGCGCTACGTCATTGACGTTCTGGTTTATTTATTTATTTATTTATTTATTTATTTATTTATTAATTTATTTTTATTATTTATTTATTTATTTTTTTTGTGTTTTTTTTTTTTTTTTTTTTTTTTTATTTATTATTTTTTTTATTTTTTATTTATTTTTTTAAAATTAATTTTTTTTTTTTTTTTTCCCCATGTCCCTTCTGGGGCGTCAAATCTATATTGTTTTCACTCTATTTTTTTTAAAATTAATTTTTATGTCCCTTCCAGGGCATCACATTTTTATTTTTTGACCAGTTGAAAAGTGTACCACATGAAATTTGCGATATTTGATGTTGCGAGATGCCGGATGAGCGCTACGTCATTGACGTTCTGGTTTAAGCTTGCCTGCATGATGAAAATAACACTTTAAAATTTTTTTTACATTGAACTCTATGCAAATTTACAGGGGCTATTTTATGACTTTCGGGGGCTCTTTTTGCCATTTCAGGGGTGAATTTGCCACAAGCCCCCCCCCCTGTATATTTTTCACTGATATGAAAGTAACAGAGAAAGATCCTCTGTATCATCTTCTGTCACCGTGGTCATAGGATGTTACTTGTGCACTGTGAGCACTGACTTGGGGGCAATAACTCGCATACCTGTAATATCAGAAGTGCTGAAAGAAATAGAATGTTGATTTGTGGTATAAAGTTTGGAACAAGAGATGCTTCAGTCTGCATTCCTGAGACACAAATACTTTCCCTGTGGCAAAATACTTTGCCAGTGATCTTGATGGTCTTGAACTAAATAACTTTATTCTACAACCAAATGAAACAAAACAAAAGTCTGTGCACAGTGTACATGAACACTGTAAATGTATAATTTTATAAATGGAAGAGTGCCAAAATTGTGTTGAAATATATCTGCTTTGAAAATTTGATTCCTACAAGTATGGTGGCAATAGACTGACAAAAATGTCAGTTATATTGTTGAGTTTTGTATCCCCCACACCACAGTACGGACAATGGGGGGGGGGGGGGGTGCATGAATTCCACAGGGGGAGGGGCCCCGAGGAGTTACTACTAAATTACCAAACATTTTATTTTTGACAAGGCATCAAGGCACAGCACTAACTTTTGTTTTGCTATTAATTTCCTCTCAATTTCCGATGGTCCGAAGAAGCAAAGCCCCAAAATGTTTTTAAAAAGAAAAGGAAAACAAAAAAACACACACACACACACAAGCATGACAACATTGATTTCTAAAGGTTGAATTTGACAAAGTGAATAGATCACTTTTTTTATTAACAAAGTTTAACTAGATACCATAGTGGGAATGCGCATGCATAAATGTACATAAACAGTACAATTGTATGTACTGTATGTACACTGTAGGCATGGTAGGTGCATACAGAAGGAAGTGTCAGGCAATCAATTGTCACCGATCTACAAGACAAAGATAAGATATATTGCAGTACTTAAATGTACTAGAAATTAACTTATTTTTCATTGTGGCCCAGTCAAGCCAGTTAAAAAATAAAGATTTGTCAAAATTTATTGGCCCCAAACCTGAATTTTGTGGCCCCAAACAGAGAAATACATAACAACTTCTGATTTGATTTCCTAATTTGGTAAGTTGAATTTCGCCTTTAAAAATGAAATTTTACTTGCCCGACATCAATTTTACTTGCCCGGCTAATCGGCCATGTGCTAGTGTCGAGCACTGACTTCATAATGTACCGTAAAACTCCGTGTATAAGGCGCACCCGTGTATAAGGCGCACCCCCAACTTTCTAAAAAAAAAAAAAAAAAAAAAAAAAATTTTTTTTTTTTTTTTTTTACAAAACTTCTGCTCATGAATATTCATGTTTTCATTAGATGCTCATTAAATATGCAAAATGCTAAATTCGTTAATAACTGTTTTTTAATGAGAAAAATGTATGACCGCTGGTTAGAAAATTGAATATTAAATGAATGCTGCTACTCATGAACATTGAATAATCAATTAGTTGCAGTGTAACTGCTTACAAAACTTGTATTTTGTTTTACTAACCCAACGCTCGAAATTAGCACAGGCCCGATGGCCCGGGGCCACTAAAAATTGCTGTCGGGCCAGTAAAAAAATCATTTTACCAATGTTTGTTGGCCCGATCGGGCCACCAAATGTTGAAACCATTGTGCAGACAATCAAGTGAATTATTTGCAAATTTGTTACCTCACAAACAACGCTTGATTTGTGATTCAAAAAGAGAAGAGAGAGCGATCGTAAATCAATGAAATCGTGCAAAGCGCATGCAAAATAAAAAGACGCAACTCTCTCTAGCTCTCTCTCCCCCTCTCTCTTCCCCCATCTCAGCCCTTATTAAAATTATGCATGTTGTTTGTGTTGTCAGCAATCCCTCTTGCACGCTCGCGATAGTTTTTGTGTGCAATTTTTTTCTGCAAGATCGGGGTTATAATTCTTTTTTCAGACCATAATAATAGTCCATTTTTACAGATATTATGAAGGAATCATCATAAAAAGGTATGAATGTTGTGCTTACTCATCTAATATTGTCTTGACAAATTGATAATGCTTGCCAATTATGAATTATTTTGCCGATTTTTAAAGCCCAGTCCCATACATGTGTTTTTTGGTTAGTGATATGAAGTTTCAAAAGTTGACAAAAACGAACATGGAAACTCCCTTGATTTCATAATTTGGTGTCTCCAAGATGAGAATGAACTGATTCAATGTTGGGTTTCATTTCTGCAGTTATAGATTGTGATTTTAAGTATGACATTTTCAATAATTCACCTAATAATGACTAAGATTCAACTCTGTCTCTAGTCTCTAGACAAACTTCATTAAACTAGTCATTTAACTTTTGTTCTTCTTTATTTATTCGGGCCAGCAGATTCTGGTTTCGGGCCACCAAAATTTGAAAAATACTATTTTTACTGGCCCGACTGGGCCACCAGCAAAAAAAGTTAATTTCGAGCGTTGACTAACCACTATCATTTGTATGTAGGAAAAAGGTATATGTTGATAAATGTTTCCCTCACATCAAGCTCTTGTCATGCCTTATAGACCAGTGTAATACACATTGAACATGACTACAGGGTGACCCAAAAAAAAAAAAAAAAAAAAAAAAATTGTAATTTTTTTTTTTTTTTTTTTGCTGTACCTGTGTATAAGGCGCACCCCCGACTTTGAATTTTTTTCCGACGGAAAAAAGTGCGCCTTATACACGGAGTTTTACGGTATGCATATATACTATAATCACATCCAGTAGGCATAATGATACTGTACAATTGTCAATGTAGCCTAGGTGAAGTCAGAAGGAAGCAGCAGGCGATCAATTGTCTCCGATCTACGAGACGGAGATGAGATATTGGATGCTTCGGCGGAAGCCGGTTTAGAAATTATGCGATTGATCTTGATTGAAGAGACAGAGGCCGCGTACATGCAATGTATGTACATGTAGGTTAAGGCGTTATTTTGTAGGAATGTAATTCACATGGCCCAGTTCCACTTGCTTTATAGACAATGGGGGAAAGAAAGGTGATGGGGGAAGGGGGGGGGGGGGGGGGGGGGGCATGGCAAGGGGACAAGGCAAAAGGGGTAACTCCCCCCCCCCCCCCCCCCCATCCCTAACATGGTTGATCTTGGTTATAGAGACCGGGACCACATATAACTTATAAGTGAAGTGTTATCGTAGGAATGTACATTACTTTACAGGTACCAGTGCCATTCGCTTAGTCAATTGGGATGGAATGGGAGGGGGAAATTGCTCCCCCAAGCACTTTCGATTGAGAAACCACGATTGATTTTTGGTTGCAAAGACAGGGTCCGCATGCATTGTCTCATAACTTTCAATTGAGAAACACAGTTGATTTAAAGGTTGCAAGGACAGGGTCCTCATGCATACATGTGTTGTTGTAGGAATGTAATTCACAGGGACCAGTGCCAGTCACTTACAGCGTGTTCACACACAAACATTTTCATCCCTTAATCAAGATTAAAGAATCATGAATAACGATACGACGTATCGTCTTGATTAAACCAAACTACCTCTTACGTTCACACACACAAAGCCAAGATTCCACAACAGCTGGCTTCCAGTTGCACCGAACATCGTATAAGTGCGCAGTTTGCTACTGCACAGTGTGTTGTCTTTTTTCTGTCTGCTGTCTTCTGTGGGCGCGCGAACGTTCACGTTAAGCCACGCCCAGTTAGTTACGAGTATCGTATAGCGAATCATGATTAGCGAATCGACCGGCGTTCACACACAAAACGAGCGTGATTCTTTAGTCAGCTCTCGTACAAAACGATGCTCAAACTCCCGTTTCGTTAATCATGATTCTTTATACATGTACGACGTTTCGTTAGTGAGCGTTCAGACACACAATTTCCGTCGTATAGCTAGTCGAGAGCTGACTAAAGAATCAGCTCCTGACTAGCTATACAATGAAATTTTTGTGTGTGAACACGGGGTTAGTCAGTGTGGATGAAAGATGGAAGGAGGAAGATGGGGGTCGGTGGGGGGGGGGGGGGGGCATTGCTCCCCCTAGCACGAGAGTCCTTTCAATTTGTTCTAGGAACAACTTTGATCTATAGAGAATCATGTTGATTTTGATTACAGAGACAGGAGCCCCATCTAAAAAATTGGCACTCTGTCTACTTGTCTACATGTACACTGTAGTAGGAGAATTTTACTTACCTGTAACTCTTTCTTTAATTTGTACAGTTCTAAGGAAAGGGGGGAAGGGGTATAGTTAAAATGCCATGAATCCATTCATTGTATTCAGTATATTTTTTCACTGGTCAAGCAGTATACAAGCTTTTACCCTGGTGACCAGCCGTAACAGTTTAGTTCAAGTGTATACTGTCACTACTGTCTTTATTTTATTGCTACGGTTCAAAGGACAAGGGGGTGGGGGCAGGCCGGGTCTAAAATGTCTTTTACTGGTCACGCAACCTTCAAGCTCATACCAGTTTGGTATCTAGCCTTTACACTACAGACAGTGTAGTTCAAGCAAGGAGGTATAAGGTATACCTCCTTGGTTCAAGTGTATACTGCCATTATTGTATTGTACACTGTTCATGTAGAAATCATAACACGACTGGTAGGCATGCCGGCATGTCATGAATAGAGAAGTCATACATGTGACGTATACAGGTTCCTAATTGGGGAGGAATGCCCTGATCAGATGCTGGCATGTCAATACAGTATATTGTATGTACTTGTATACCAGTAGGCCTTGTTCATAATTCCTAGTTCAACAGACCGAGTATTAAAGGGTACCACCACCCAAAAACAATATTCTAATAAATGAAAGGTAACATCTTTAGTAGTCCATTCCATCAACAAGTTCACACAAAATATGTTTCCAGTAAGAAAAAAAATAAATTGGAAAACGCATCCCCATTCTAAAGCATGCATTCATGGGTCTGAATGTACGAAGACTACTTTGTCCAGAGCGAACGAATCGTCCGGGATTCTATTGTCTCCAAACGTACGCGTGAATAGCATTAGCGCACTCGCAAATGTTTAGCCCATACGGAACCACGAAATAATAGTGGTTCCGTAAGTGGTGGTAATTAATTGCTCTGTTTATGAATTACCCAACCCTTTGTAAAATGTTGGGTATCTATTTGATATCACAAAACAATACTAAAACATATAATTATGTGTTGTTCTTTGCCTGGTGGTCCCCTTTAAGTTTAAGGTACTTGTAGCCATAGGGTCATAATATACAGCCAGCGAGGAGGGGAAGAGGGCACAGATGGGGGGTCACAACTTACAAGAAAAAATAATATTTTCAGGCTGTGAAAATTGTTTTGCAGCGAACCTGGAGTTTTGATTCTTGATTCCTTGCAGGAAAACTTTGCCCCTGTCCCTACTGTCTCTACCAGGAGTTTACCATGACTTTACTATTGATTAAAATTTCTTTGTCTAGCCAAGGGAAAATTGTGTACTTTTATTTTCGGGGCTGCATTTCAAGAGCTACATTTCAAGTGCTCTGTTTTGTTTTTGTTGTTGTTTTTTTTTCATTTGAAAATTTATTACGCATGCATTTAAATAAAGTTCTTTACAAAGGCCCACTTTGATTTTGGGGGGCTCTTTTTGAGGGGCTCTTTTTGGGGCATTTTTGTGTGGGCTAAATCACCCTGAGTTGTCTTCATCACTGGTTTAGCCATCCCATAGGGAACACCAGTCTGTGACGGAAAGTCAAATACATCTACCGGTTCTTATTATTGGGGTCAGGCATTCCGCAGACATGAACAAGTCGAAACCCTGCAGGGCTGCATTATGAATATATATTTTTATCTTTTGATTGAGCTCTCTATTACTCAGAGCATGCTCAGAGGCACAAACCTACACAATGAACATGTTTAGCTACAGGGAGGGGGCACATGTGGGGGTGGAGGGCATGTGCCCCCCAATCATTATGACAAAGGGAAAAACATATGAAGGTTAATACAAATCAAGATAATATATGAACAAGATGGTACCCTGCAGGGGTGCGTTTTAATATATTTTTAGCTTGCTGAGCACTGTATTCTAATAAGAGACACAAACTTACTTGATGTACATGTACAGTTGCATAGATAGGGAGCATCAGTGAAAAAAATACACGGGGGCGGCGGGCGAATTCGCCCCCGAAATGCCCAAAAGAGCCCTCGAAAAAAAAAAGGGGAACATGCCCTTAAATAATTTGACCAAAAAAAAACAAACATAAATTGACATATAAAGCAAGCCTCCACACTAAAATTTTTTCTTACTGGCCCATTTGGGCAAGTAAAATCATAACTTTTCAAGTTTTACTTGCCCAAACAGAAATTGTACTTGCCCACTAACTTATAGATTATGAGAATTAAACCAGAAGGAATTACATAATTCTTTCATGGTTGACCAATCGTTTAGTTGCCAGATCGGGCAACCAATTTAGGCCATTTATGAAATTTTACTTGCCCGGCATCAATTTTTACTTGCCCCGGGCAATAGGGCAAGTGCTAATGTCGAGCACTGTATAAAGTTAAATAGAGAGAGAAAAAGAGTGTGTCACCCTCAAATAATTTGCATGCCACAATATTAAAAACTGTCAACACTATGCCAATGTGCATGTGATTATCCTTTATTAGACAGGGACAGGCCCAGTTTTGAATGTGTACTACCCCTATTACGTAGATGACTTGGAGAGCAAAAGGTCGTTAGCATAGATATTTAATAGACTTTGAAGCATATTGAAACCCACACTAGGGATTTATTTATTTTTAGCTCTGACTTCAGGAGCACTTCATTACTCAGAGTTGCATACATGTATATGTTTATGAAGATTCAATTGTCCAGCGCACCCCTCCTTCAAAATCAAAACCAGTGATTAGAAATGAATTAACATACAAAGACATTCTTGCAGCAATTACTGCCTTTATGAAATCAAACATCTTCGTTTGCAAAGCAAAAGGTCATTAGTGCACATGTTTAATATCTGAATGTAATTTACCCTGACAAAACCAGCATGGATTTATTTATTATTTTTTTATTTAGGGGGGGGGGGGGGGGGATATTTTTCAAAATACAATATTTTACAACACATAGTTTTAATATCTAGACCCTGTATTTCAATATTTGCCTGTATTTTGAAGTATTTATTTATTTTTTATTTTGGAGGGCTAAAACACCCTACGTCTTCCTGTATAAAATTGTATTCGATTTATTTTTTTTATTTTGGAGGGCTAAAACACCCTAAGTCTTCCTGTATAAAATTGTATTCCATATTTGTTCAGGACAATACACCCATTTACATGTGACGCATGCTCACATGTATGTACACATACAATGTACGTCATATTGATAATGAATTGAGGCCTACATGAATGTTCCGACATTGTAAACAAAACAAATTTTCTTGCTACTGTAATTAAATTTCAGAGTTCTAGACAAATATTTTGCAATATGACGTTCTCTGAACCCTGCCCCTACAATCAATGTTGTGTCTACATCGTAATGTTGTGACAGTATAAAATGCACGTACAATGTACATGACAGTCCACTGATGTCAGCAGGTACATCAGTGAATTTATTCTGAATGATAAAAAACCATTATCTCCTGCATGCAAATTGCAAATTACATGTAGCCTGCTACTGACAGAAGTCAGTACTCAAACTTTGATAGTAATTGAAGGATTTGGGAGGTGTTTTTTCTTGGCAGGCCTCAGGGTATGTTTGGATTGCATGGTAAATTGGCAATGCAGTGCACCCCACTTCCACATGGCCAGATGTTTCCAACTATTCATTTCTAAAGCCGGCAGTTGAACTAGATTTTAAGTTCAATTACTTTACATTTTGATGTCATTATGTATGTCATTTATGTTTTTATCTTTAATTCTTCTCATTACTTATTAAGTTGTTGATACAGTTTCAATTGACAATAATAAAAGAAGATCTATGTTTTAGGTACATTTTAAAGGGAAAGTTGAGTTTTGGTAGAGAGGGCGCTAGACTACTTAATTGGTTTGTGAGGTAATGAAAAACTGAGTGTAAAATTTGAAAGAGCATAATATTTAAACAATAAAATCATCTTTGTTTGATCAAAATCGGTTCAGAAACGGCTGAAATATCCATAAATATAACAATTTGTAATAAACCCGGGGCCCGGGGTTTATTAGAGAATTTTGAACCAGCCGTTAAAAATTCAAAAAAATGCTTCCTCTTTTCAAAAAAGTTACAAAATAGGTATTTAAATAGTTGTTGGTTATTTCTCTATCTAATCACTATTTCAACAAAGCATCACATGCACAATATTTTATTCAAAATGGTTGAAACCGATGAGTGTTTAGAGAGCGCCCTCTTACGTTTTAACGGCTCTTTTTGAATGATAACATGATCTTTACTACGTCATTTGTAATTTTGTGTTCCTTTCTAGTTATAACTATTAGTTTGTAATGTAATGATGCAGGTTTTGGTTACTAAAATTCAGTTTCACTAAAACTGTACTCTCTAATACCAGAACTCAACTATCCCTTTAATTTGTTTTACAAGCTCTACACTTACATTGTGCTTCTCTTACATACTCGAAAACACGTTTGTGATCACACAGAATTTCTCTTCAGTGAAACCTGTGTATAATGACCATCTGTAAAGAGAAAAAAGAAAAGTGGCCACTGAAGACAGGTGACCTCTGTCTACAGGTGACTGTAAAGACATTTATTTATTTTGGTATACATTTCAAACTGATCAGCAGCAGTGCTGAAAGGATCAGTGTACATTGAACATCAAAACATACATAGTATAAATAATACAATATATAGCAATTCTTACATTCAAAATTCAAATGAATTGTAACATTAATGTTAAGTACAAAATTTACAGAATTAAATCACTATAATATCAACAAAGCTACACTACACAAAGAACAAATATCAAATCATTGTGCATGTTTATGTATTACCCTTTTTGTGATGTGGGGTAATTCAGATTGAAAAAAAGAATTACATGTAAGTGAACATAATAAAAGATGAAACTTCTTTTTGTATTGCACTGCTTGAGAAATGTTCATTTGTCCGACAGTGAGTTTTAACATCAAAGATGGTCTGTGTATCTTGAATGAAAAATGATCTCATTTATATATCAAGATTTTATTAGAGCAAAGGATGATAGACAAGACTCAATTTTGTCCATTGTCTGGCTTGGGAATTGATATAGACTAATCTTGACACGCAGTGGCGTAACTACAGTTGAGGAGGGAGGGGGAGGAGGGAGGGGGAGGGGGAGGGGGAGGGGGAGGGGGAGGGGGAGGGGGAGGGGGAGGGGGAGGGGGAGGGGGAGGGGGAGGGGGAGGGGGAGGGGGAGGGGGAGGGGGAGGGGGAGGGGGAGGGGGAGGGGGAGGGGGAGGGGGAGGGGGAGGGGGAGGGGGAGGGGGAGGGGGAGGGGGAGGGGGGCATGAGAGGGGCACATGACCCTAATAATTTGAAGAAAAAAACACAGCAAATATAAGAGGAAACTCTGTGTAAAAATGAAGAACTAGGTAATGTGTGCTGCCCCCAATCATGTACATGTATGCAGTACCCCCCCCCCCCTCAATCAGTCCCACCATGGTACAACACTGTTGACATATGTGTATCTTGCTCATTATGACTGTCCATTCCTTGCTACATGTATGTCTTATGTGAAAAATTATTGCATCTTTCAATTTGAACTTACTGTACAAATTAAAGTGTTTTGTGCATTACATGTACATGTACATGGTATTACCCATCATTCGCTGCGTAGATCAGCATAAAGTTCTTTTGTTCAGGTGGGTTCATGAATAGAGTATCCCCCTCCCCCCCCCCCCCCCCCAACAAAAAGCATCACTTTAATTACAGATATGTACGTCAGTGCGATCACTGCACTTCAAAATGATGTTATTTTAATTTTAATATACATTGCGGAATGATGACATTGAGAATAGTTTACCAGACTCAATTTTGTTGATTGTCTGGCCCGAGTATTGACTTGCAGTCATTGACATTGAGTATGGAGAAGGGTGTACTGCACACGTATGCATCTCTTTCTTAGGAAGTAGGAACCAGCTACATGTGCAAAGTTGTGTGCACGATTGTGGCATCAGTGCAGATGTACTCATTTTCAGTTTAAATCTAGTATTATTTGATTCAAGATATATACTTGTATTCAGTCTTGGATTGATTTGTATATTAATTATATTTTTCTTTATTTTAATCTACAGAATCAACGAGGTCAATGGAATAAACTAAAAACCTTTACAAATTTGTAAACAAATTCAAAAATTTCATACATTTATTCATTTTGTCTTTTATTCCAAACTGCAGTTACTCCAAGCCCACCATGCCGGGCATCAACGGGGTCAACGGAGTCAAGGTGGAGTCCCAATCAAACGAGAAGGACGCCCTCTACGACCAGTTTGTGCAGGCGGGCACCTTCCAGGGCATCTTCAAGACCTTCTTCGACCTGTGCGCGGCGTTGGACATCAAGCCCTTTGCGGACCACCGCAACTTCTACCAGCGGTTCAAGGCGCAGCTGCAGTCGTGGAAGGCGGTGTCGCTCTGGAGCAAACTGGACAAGCGGGCCAACCGCAAGGAATACAAGAAGGGCAAAGCGTGCAGCAACACAAATGTAAGTTAGTGGGGATGTGTGTTGATGTGTTTGTTTGCTCATGTTTGATTTATATAGATCTGTATGAAATTATTAGTGGAGAAAGAATTTGATAAGAAATCCTTGGTGGACAAGAGGGCAAACCGGAAGGGGTACAAGAAGGGGAAAGCGTGCAGCAACACAAATGTAAGTTAGTGGGGATGTGTGTTGATGTGTTTGTTTGCTCATGTTTGATTTAATATCTGTATAAAATTATTAGTGGAGAAAGAATTTGATAAGAAATCCTTGGTGGACAAGAGGGCAAACCGGAA
The DNA here is from genome assembly GCA_037951105.1 of Echinarachnius parma. Classification (NCBI taxonomy): domain Eukaryota; kingdom Metazoa; phylum Echinodermata; class Echinoidea; order Clypeasteroida; family Echinarachniidae; genus Echinarachnius; species Echinarachnius parma. The sequence goes on from JBAMJV010001800.1 coordinate 49,285, forward strand.
GGGGTACAAGAAGGGCAAAGCGTGCAGCAACACAAATGTAAGTTGGTGGGGATGTGTGTTGATGTGTTTGTTTGCTCATGTTTAATTTATGTCTGTATAAAATTATTAGTGGAGAAAGAATTTGATGAGAAATCCTTGGTGGACAAGAGGGCAAACCGGAAGGAGTACAAGAAGGGGAAAGCGTGCAGCAACACAAATGTAAGTTTAATAGTGGGGATGTTATCATTTTATGTGTTGATGTATTTAATCAGTGCTCGACATTAACTTTCTTTTCTTTCTCTTCAGGCCATCAAAATCCTGAATGTAAACATTTTTGATGGCACAAAAAAAAAAATATATACAAAAACAAATTATATCTTTATAAAGTAACCAATAGAAGTATGTTTTCTGTAAATGATTTCAATAAAACAGAAAAAGTTTGTGACAGTCTCATTTTGGACTTGTTGCCTGCACTGTTTAAATTGCTGAAGCATTTTGGTGGCCCGATCAGCCCACCAAAATCATATTTTTTGTTCATTTTTTAGTGGCCCGACATCCATTTTTTTGTGGCCCCGGGCGACTGGGCCGCTGCTAATGGTTTAATGTTTGGTTGTATGCCATTGAGCTTTTCTGAGCTGTGCGTGGCGTTGTCATAAAAGAGAGTATGAATGCCCTATCCTGCGTCCCAATGTGAATGTGGATTTCGATTTATGGAGGTCTGCCAGGGATGACATAATGAGAAATTGATGATGGCTCGATCATGTTATTGAAAATATTGGAGCCTATGCTGTGCTGTTTTGGAATTGGATAGATATATATAGGGGTCGCTGACTGACCTACATATGATGAGCTCACTTCCAAAAGGCGCTAAATCCACTTTCCATAAAAATTGAGTTAACAATACATGTATAATCTACGTAGCTATCTAGGAATCCACATTTTACAACAAATAACTCACTCAAAATAAAAAATATAGTAAGTTCAAGTTTTATATTCCCATAGGCACGTGTACAAAGTGGGACAAAGAAACCTGTTTTCCTCGGAAGTTGAAAAAGTGGATTTAGCGCCTTTTGGTTGAAGGAAACTTCCTGTAATTAATACAAAGTTCTGGTTTCCTCTACATGGTTTTAGAAAGTTCGAGTCATGCATTAATTATCAACCATCATACGAAAACAAATCCACAACAAACTTAATTTTGTTAGTTTTGGTAGACATTTTCGTGGAATTGCCCATAACACTGTTTTTAACTAATTAGGGAAACATTTGAAAAAATCAAAACCCATTTCATTTTCAAGCCAAACAATTGAGGTACAAGAGAAATGTGGAAGCTCCAAGTGATTTTGGTTGAATTTGACAAAGTTAATGGCTAGATCACTTTAAAGGTGAATGACAGTAGTGGGAAACGCCCCACCCCCTAAAAATGAAATGTACGCTCTTAATACCAACCATGTGAAAGAATATAGTTTTACTAATATGGGATTATAAAAATTTGGCCAAGAAACCGCCTACTAATTGATATATTTGCAAAATTATAAATTGATCTGTTGCGGATAGATATCGCCAACGCGGAATCGCGCATACGCTACGTGCAATTTGACCACGTGCACTCGCTATGTATACGGTCTTGTCCCCAGCTTGTCGATATCTCCAGTCCAGCGCTAGCAGCGCTGACAGGTGCGAACGGGCGGTGGATTTATACATTTCACGGGCGGGTATTGGATTTCTTTCGATATTTCTGCAATTAACGCATCGTTAGGTTCGGATTTTACCACACAAGCCCTTTTTAGATATATTCAACAATATTGATCAATATAGATGTATTCGGCCACTTTCCTGAAACTGGACTTGGGCTTCACCTTGTGCACACTGTAATTGCCATCTCCACATTCCTGACGAAAGATGCATTGCTGCTGAGATGACAATATAATTTTAATATCATCTCCTAGATGTTACATCAATCATATTTTGGTAACACATTATCCATAACCTTGAGGGCTAAAGGTGCCATTATGTCTGACACACAAACACACACAGACACACCCACACACCTACACATACATGTATAGACACAAACACAGACAAGCAGACAACTTCCTCTTTTTCCTTCACACACACACAAACACATAATTTACACCAATCATTCTCTAGGTAACACATATTTTCCATATCCTTGGGCCCTGAAGATGTCATTGGCCCGGATTCACAAAGGAGGTTTGTAGGAGGTTTGTACAAACCATGGTTTATCCATGGTCTACATCTATGGAGTGCTGCTCGTATACAAGTAAAACAAATTATAATTTCTAATGATATGACTGTTAGTGCTTGCTAACAAGCAAATTTCACCATGTGAGAAGACAAACATTTATTTGGTGCATTTTGTAAATGTGTACCATCAACATTGTTAGCAAGCAAGGAGTTTACATTCTTTCTCCATCAGTTTACAAATGGCACTCCATAGATGGATAAACCATGGTTTGTACAAACCTCCTACAAACCTGCTTTGTGAATCCGGGCCATTATGTCTGTTGGGGCAACCTAAATTAAATCCACCACCATTCACTGATGTGACAGTTATCATTTCCATACAGTCACATGGACTTTGCCATCTTCATGAATACAATATATTTACATGATGTATACTGGCCTTGTTGTTCTATATCGTTACACAACCGTTGTACACTCCTCAACCTACATAATAATGTTCGTACCGGTGATACATTGTACACCTAATGAATACATCACACATTGTACAGCCACACACCTTTGATGGCTATATTTTATTTACACTTCTTTGCCCCTACTAGCATCATTACAGATGTCATTATAGTATGTTGGGGCAACCGAAATTAAATAGTTCAACATCCATTTACCTTACATTTATCTGGTCCATGATGGAAAGGTCACAAATGCTCCGATTTGGGATACGGCGCCCGTACGATGCCACTTTTAGGTGAAATCTTGCGGGAGTCTCGCGGTGCCCGCAAGGGTGCCGTGGCTATCGTGTGGGCGCTGTTGCATTTTTCCTCGCCGTATGATGTCAAAAAATTGTTTAACGCGGAGTTAAAAAAAAAAATGCATCGTACGATTTTGTACGTGCCGTAAGCCCGTAGACACTTCGTAGAGAGCATTGCACAGGCACCGCACGGGCACTGCACGTGCCCAGCACGGGCCCAGCACGGACACCGTAGCCTTTTTTCTAATATCGTTCGATTTTGCGACTGAATTTGGGGCCATTCAAATCGCACAATATCGTAAGAGTATATTGCGATACCCGTACGGGTCCTGTAAGGCGTTCGTACGAGCGCTCAGATTGTATGTACGGGAGCCGGGCGATTTAAGTTTGCTTGAACTCCCAAAATCATTGTACGGTCCCCAGCAAATATGTGACCGCTACACAAAGATATTGCAGACATCGTACGATATCCCAACTCCACGAAATCGTAAAAAAATTGTACGGCGCCCGGAGCATTTGTGACCTAGGCATTAATTAAAGGGGACCACCAGGCAAAGAACAACGCATAATTATATGTTTTGGTACCGTTTTATGATATCAAATAGATAACCAACATTTTGCAAAGGGTTGTGTAATTCATAAACAAAGCAATTCATTTTCACCACTTACGGAACCACTACTATTTCCTGGTTCCATACGGGCCAACATTTGCGAGTGCGCCGATGCTATTCACGCGTATGTCACACATTAGTATTCGCGATTCAGACCGTATGAACGCATGCTTTAGAATGGTGATGCGTTTTTCAATTATATATTTTTGTGAACTAATTGATGGAATGGAATACTAAAGATGTTACCTTTCATTTATAAGAATATTATTTTTGGGTGGTGGTACCCTTTAATGTTTTTTTTATTATCCAACCCTTGTACTGTACACTCCTACACTTTATGATGTTCATACAGGGTGTAATACATAAATACATACCTTAGACATACCACAGAAAGAAACCTAATAATTTATACAAGCACACATTGTACAGACATTCCTTTTGATGACAGTATTTTATTTATACATGTACCTCATTGCCCCCAAGCGTCATTATAGCAATCATTCTTCAGATAACAGCATATTTCCCATAACCTTGGGCCCTAAAGATGTCATTATGTCTGTTGGGGGCAGCCTAAATTGAATCCACCACCATTCATTGACGGTTTATCTTTCTCTCGCGTGAAAAGCGACAAATTACAATCACCATGTACATACAACTCCAATGGCCCTTACATTTACAAATACATGGAGATGCACACTGTACACCCACTGTATACCGTGTGCCTCATCATGTACATGGTATATAACATGTGAATTTGCAGTACTTGTACAAGAAAGCTTGAAATTGAAGTTCCTTGCTTGTACACGAGTGAATGTGTAAGCTAACAGATCTATAGAAATCAAACACAATCATCACATGACCCCACATTTACACAATTTGTACTTGTCTCGCCCCCTGAATCATTACATAAATTCTCCACTAAATTCTGTAACCTTGAGCCCCTGAAGATGCCATTAATATGTATGTTGGGGCAGCATACACATATTCGTAAATTGAATTCATGAAGAGTCAATACACCCCCCCCCCCCCCCCCCCCACTCCCCTCAGTCCAGCAGAATGTTGACAATACCATATCATTATGTGTTTTTGGTTGTCTCTTGTTAAAAGATGTTACTAATAATGCAGTTCATAATGTGATGAGCAGATCAGTAAGTTGTGTATAAAGGCCTGATTCCTCCTCAGGAATCAATTTGACATGAAGATGAAATAGCTCAAGTGCAAATATATGATACTTGTCTAGGTATGTGGGAGAAAGTACTATGTATCCATATTCCATATTTAAGGCAAATGATGTACAAAACTTTACCTGTACATTACATTAACTTGAATACCCCAGACCCCCTCCCACCCCATGTCAAGCAGTTTTCTGTTGTCATGACCTTATGATCAGTGTGTGTTTGAATGTCTGGGAGTTGAAAGATGTTCTCTCCTATCCTGAGCAGTTCATAATGTGGTGAGCAGATCATTGGATTCACATACACTGTAATGTACATATGGTCGGTATATGACTATCAAGCCCTAAATATCTCCCATCAGTACTTTGAAAGCCTGTTTCATGTATTCTAGAGTGCATTTCAAATTTACATTGCATTCTATCTCCCCTCCAGCCTGCACCCTCCTCCCCCCTTCCAGCATTTCAATTTTTTGTTGACATGACCTTAGGTAGGATGTGTGTTTGATTGTCTGTGAGTTGAAAGATGTTCTCTGCTATCCTGTGCAGTTCATACTGTGAAGTGTGATGAGCAGATCATTAGATTCACATACACTGTAATGTACACAGGTCTGCATACTACATACTATATTGAGTCCTAATTCCCCATTGAGTAGTTTGAAAGCCTAGATCATGTATTCTAGAGAGCATTTCAAGTTTACATTGCATTCTATCTCCCCTCCAGCCTGCACCCTCCTCCCACTTCAGCATTTCAATGTTTTGTTGACATGACCTTAGTTAGGATGTACGTTTGAATGTCTGTGAGTTGAAAGATGTTCTCTGCTATCCTGAGCAGTTCATACTGTGATGAGCAGATCATTAGATTCACATACACTGTAATGTACACAGGTCTGCATACTCCATACTATATCGAGTCCTAATTCCCCATTGAGTAGTTTGAAAGCCTAGATAAGGTATTTTAGAGAGCATTTCAAATTTACATTACATTTGATCTCTCCTGCACCAACCTCCCCCCTTCCAGCGCTTCACATTTTTGTTGACATGACTTTCAAGGGTATGTGTGTTTAATTGTCTGTGAGTTGAAAGATGTTCTCTACTAGCATGTGAAATTCATAAATGTGATGAGGGAATGGTAGATTCATTTACTGTAATGTAGTATAGCATGCATCTGGATCGGCATACAATTTTTAAAGTATTAAGCAGTTTTCAGCAGTATTTTTTTCTTCATTTTCTCAATTCTAATTTTGATCAACTTTTTCCAGTCTTTATCATTTAAGCTGGCCCATGCGGTCTTCAAACGGCCATTGAGTGCGCCATGCTCCGTACGAAAGTGATGATCGTCGAGAAACTTGAATACTTGCGTGCTCATTTATTTGTTTGTACATGATGTTATGGTAATCATTCTATCATTTTTATTCTCTCTTTTATTACTACTTTTTCAGGTCTTCATCATTGGGGCTGGCCCGTGCGGCCTGCGCACGGCCATCGAGTGCGCCATGCTCGGGGCAAAAGTGGTGATCGTCGAGAAACGGGCGAGCTTCTCGCGCAACAACGTCCTCCATCTCTGGCCCTTCCTCATCACCGATCTACGCAACCTCGGCGCCAAGAAGTTTTTTGGCAAGTTCTGCGCCGGGGCTATCGATCATATCAGTAAGTTTTGAAGGCTTTAGTCATTATCTGTTCGATTCCCTTTTTTTTTTTTTAAGTTAAGATTACAGATTAATAACCTAGCATTGCAACTAGGAGAAATTCTTTTTTCGTAATTTTCAGTGCCTGGAAACTTTCCAGAGGCATGTGAAGGCTTTTTTTATTTACCCAAAGCTATTAATATAATTGTATGATGCTCAATTTTCAATACTGTTGAATGTTCTTTATTTTTGTGAGTGTCGTAGCGCCTTGAGTAATTTTTTTTTTAGATAAGTGCGCTATATAAGTTCTTATATTATTATTATTCTACCTGGGATAAGTATTTATATTATTATTATTATTATTATTATTAATAGAGGTTTCAAAGACATTTTTAGCCCCCCTACAAAAAAAAAAAAAATAGTTTGGTCAAAACAAAAGAAAAGGCTGGCCAAAACAAAAAAAAGTTCAGTTTGTAAATAAAAACAACAGTATAAGTACAGGTCTGCATAAGCCATAAAACAAAACATGATATTCAGATTTATAAACCAGCTGTGTTGATTGTCGAAAACAGTCACAGGGCATCTCGCCGTGTAATGAGCTATATGAAGGCTGGTCTTTCAGGATCTCGTTTGCACACGGCACTCAAAATGTTAGTTTCAGCGATCCAGCGGAGCTACGAGATTTTGCGAGACCCTGACACCCTCTGTTGAATCAGGTGACCACTCCAATGACGTCATTTATCATGGAAGCATACAGGGGTAAGTGTATTCTTCAGATTCTGCTCTTCATTTTGATATATAATATGATATATTTGCGAATTTATTGCGCTTTTGATTATTTGTTATATTTAGGGTCCTGTTTTAATGAATATTGAGGCTAACTTTCGCAGTGGTATTTCCTTTTTTGGCTCCTGACCCGATTACGAATCGTATCAAAATTGTTTTTGTGTCCCGACGAAAAAAACATTCGATAGTTCATCATATCTGAAAATCTTCGAGACGCAAAAATGTTGTCACTTACTTTTTAATCATACAAAATGGACAAAATTACGAGAAAATTAGCTTTTTGCCGGAAGTTCACACCGTCACAGCCTATGAGCAGTGCCGTCATGGCTCGACAATTCCGCAATTCCGTGTAATCGCCGGGCGAAAGTTGGTGCGAAGAAATGTATGTAGTCCCATTCGCCCGTTTTTGTGCTGTTTAAAAAAATATTTTCGGAGAGTGTGACAACAACAAAAATACAATGAAGTATGATAAATATGTCAGTTTATCATTTGTTTGCGGTTCAGTAACTACCATTGAAGGACTAGTTCGTGTTGAGCGGACTTCAGCCATAATTATTAAGGCAAGCGAGCTCTTTACTCTCTCTTGTTTTAATTTTGGAATGGGGGTGTGAAAACAGTCAATAAACATGATAAATAAGTCATAAATTATTAATATTATATTAAGATTAAGATTAAGAATGTAAACTGTAAGACTACTAAGATAGTTACATCACTCTGAAACTGAAAGTACAGTGAGACTTGAAAGGTGAAACTGAAAGACTGAATCCTTTTGATTCTTGATTAATATGTGAATGCCAAACCCTACTTTTCAGTTTCATTTTTCATTCGACATTAAATATTCATTAAACTTGAATTTTTACTTGAGTCTTGACAGAGTCTAAATTATCCATAATTTTAAATTATTTCTATTAATTTTACACCGTGGCAATTTTATTTGAACAAAAAATTCCTGAAATGTTGATAAAAGTACAAGTGAAAAAAGATGAAGTAATTGAATTTGAAAACAAAGGCTCTTACTCTTAGTTATAAAGTAAATTGAAAAGAGGCCCCCAAAAGGCAAAAACAACAGATTTATCAAACAACGAGTGAATATGTGATGACAATATTGCCCTTGGATCTGGCTATGTATTATCGCCCCTGGCTCTGCTCGACGTAACTACATTATTCTGTTACCCATATTATTTTGTTCCTTTTCAGGTTTGTTGTGGCAGCTCCCTGTATTCCTGAGACAGTTCTGGAAACGTCGGTCCCCCACGCCCACCAACTCACCCAGCTACCCAACCATCTACATAAACAGGCATGTCATGATGATGGCTCACTTCACAGTGCTCCACAGTTGGTGAGGATATATAATTTGTAAACAATATTTATTACAAAATAATTGTTCACTATATTGATCAGGTTTCATATTATATATATTATTAAGTACACTGATGAATGGACATTTGAAATTGGAGTTTAAGCCAATTACAACCAATGGTTACCCCAGCTACCCAATCATCGTAACATTCAGGTCGTGATATTTGCTCACCCTGTCAGTTAGGATAAGTATATATGATTTTTAAGCAATAGTTAATCATGTATGACTTTTTTTTGTGTGTATATGTTTGTGTAGAGAAGGGTTTGAGGGATGCAATGTACAATAAGGCATTGTTAGTTTGTTTCCATTGATAATTTGCTGAATTACATAGTACATTTTACTGAAATGCTAGGCTCAATAAAAAATAATGTATTCTGAAATCTGAATTACATTATGTTAATTATTTCCTCTTTCTATATTAGGATATGAGGATGCAACTTCCTCCCACCTCGGCCTCCAGTTTCGCAGCTCTACCATGTCTACTGCTGGGACAGCTCCTTCCCCCGCCTCGATCTCCAGATGTGCAGCTCTACTGGGACAGCTCCTTCACACCGCCTCCTACACCTCAGCAGAATTTAAATGGTTTGTCGTGTCCAGGTTCGCTGGAGTAAAGAAACGTTCCCCCCCCCCCCCCCCCCCCCTAACTCTACAGAGGGCCAGCGCTTCTGGTGCTCTACGACCACCTACAGAAGCCCCCGAACTTGCACTTGTGTGTGTGCTATATTTTGTTTTTTAAATATTTTATATGATACGATACTTACCATCTACTACGACACACATGATGTAACTTGTAGCTAGATGAAAATGATGATTTGTAGCTCATTTCACATGTAAAAATCGGCAATTTAACGACAGATCTGACGCGTTAGTGTTTTTTTCCGTACCACGAAACGCGTCAGATCTGCTGTTTAATTGGAATAGGCGGGCGACTTAAATGGAAACCAAAGCGCGATCATCTTTCGATCAAAAGTCGCGCTACGACACGGAAAGAAGTCAGGCTGGTGCCGAAATCACAGATTTTACATGGGAAATGAGCTACAAATCATAATTTTCATCTAGTGGCAAGTTACATCTAACACATATTTGTTTTGGAGTAGATGGTAAGTATTGTATCATATATAATATATTTCAACAAAATATAGTGCACACAAAAGTCCAAGTTTGGGGGCTTCTGTAGGTGAACTTATTCGCCATAAATTTCCAGACATAGACCCAAATAAATGTATTTGTAATGCTTGCTGACAAAAGCATACAAAGTAATTGATAGAATAACATTACACTCCTGAAAAAAAACACCCCCAAGAGAACTGTGATTGAGAAAACAAAACATGGAATGACTTTTGTTATTTGTTAAATACATGTTGGTTTTCTTTATGTTATCAATTGGCTTGTGATTTTTATGAAATAAAAAAAAATTATATTCACAACATTTGTACAACCCTGATCTATTTTTTCTGAATACTGATAATAGGATTTATTGTGATTTTGAAGTGATCATCACAATGGCTTTGATGAATCCATGATGGTGGCGATGATGATGCCGATGATGATCGTGATGATGATCGTGACGATGAAGAGGATTTACGGTGGTGATGACAAATGGTGATGATAATGTTGATGATGTTGATAATGTTGATAATAACTGTGATGATGAAGATGTTGTTGACAATGTTGTTCATGATGATGCCGACGATGATCGTGACCATGAAGATGATTTACGGTGGTGATGATAATGGTGATGATGTTGACGGTGATGAAGATGTTGACAATGTTGATCGTGATGACAATGTTCATGACGATGATGATGAATCCGAAGCATGATGATGGTAATGAAGATGATGCTAATTTGTAATTATGATGTTGATGGTGATGATGATGCTGATAATTATGATGATCACGATGGTAATGTTGATGGTGTTGACAATGGTGACGATGTCAGTAATGATGTCAATGATAAATAAGTCGTCAGCTGTTTATGTCAGTAAAGTTCATTGCTGTTACTATAATCTCCCCCTTTTTTCGCCATACAGTTATCACCATCAACATCATCTCATCATTATATCAATGATGAGATGATGTTGATGGTGATGATAACATTATTAACATACACAGCTGACGACTTTTGGGGAGTAATTTGACACCCAGTACCAAAAATATGAACAAAATTATATATAAACAAAAAATAATGAGCCTGGTATGGTTTTGTAAGAAAGATCACTAATACACAACTGAGTCTTATATACTTCTTTGAAATAAATGTTATGTAATAGGGTGTCAAATTGCATCACATGCCCACAAAATATAGTTCATAATTTAGGACATGTCATGCCTTTTCAAATACCTCATTTACAACCATATCACCTTCCTATGATTTTATAAAAAAATATGTAGGTAACTGAAGTACAAATTCCACTCTGTTCCTAAAATGCTCAGCATTTTGTGGTACTATACTATACACAGATTTTCAGCAGTTTATGAGTTAATAAATAACTAAATCTACCTTTAGCTACCAATTTAGGCTTAGTCACAGTGTGTAATTATTATCATTATTATTTTCTTCGGGAATTATTTACATAAAAACAACACAATAAATACAGAATAATAAGTTGAATGCAGGTGCAGGACCACCATAACTTTTATCTGAATGAATCAACCGCATGTATATACGAATAAAATGCATCAAACAAGGTTCGATTCCCGTTTTCCAATCATTCGAATATACGCCGACACGATCACAAATGAAACCTCAACAAAGTGTATACGTGGGACTAATAGCACATCGACGCGGTGTGCTCTATACATGGGACTAAGCAGACCGTGTGAGCGCGGATGCGTCACTCAGAACGTTGACCAATCAGAGCGCGCAATTTACGATCTGGCGATCTCCGGTAAAATGTTTGTCTTCGTGGATGACATCGAGGCATATTTTGTTGGCTCCTGACCCGATTATCAAATGAATAAAATAAGCAAGTACATAATCTGAAAGAATATTAATTACGCTTTACGATGATTATAAAATCATTTAGACGCAAAAATTGTAAGATGTATAGTTTGGTCTCTGAATTTTCTCAAACTGTCAAGGAAAAGTCATCATTTTTTAGCCTGTATTTGCCCAATATTTTAATGTAAAATGAAAAAATAAATGGCATTGACGGAAAATTGATAGTTTCCTCTCAAATATGATACCAAATTTGTAATGTTTAAATGGATTTTAGCCACTGTAATGATAAAAAGAAAACCCCTCTGCACAGCTTATCATATTACACGCCGCGCACTTCATATGAATACGACTTGAATGATTAGAGCGTGCACGGTTTGAGTCGCGAATTGACTGAAAACTGCACGTTTGAACAGGTGGAAATCTGTGAAGAATTTGATATGTACAGGGAACTTTTCACAGCTGGCAACTTGATTTAGGCACTGGTATCTTGAACTGTTTTAAAACCCAGGGAAATGCAAGGTCAATAACCCAAAATATTTGTGAACCTTTGCTTGGGTTCACCGAGATGCCAGTTTTTCAGGCAAAAGTCAGAATTCAGACCCTTTCTACGCAAAATAGATATTATTGCCCAGTTTTTAGGCTTTTGACCAGTAATAGCTTGCTGGCATGGCTGGTTCAGTAGGAGTCTATGAATAGAGCCAAGATAATTAAAAGTTCTAAGTATGAAAATAAATATTTAAATCATATATCATATCATATCATTTATCATATCATATATCATTTATCAGTTATTTCTACGTCAAGTCTGTTCACTTGAATATTTGGTATTTACATTTACAATACAAATTTAGAACTTTGCATAAAGAGCTCAACATTGGTTTGTTTGCTTCAGTTGCCACATTATGCTGTATTTAGTTTTATGTATTAATATTAAAATGGAAAACTATTTGATTAGTGCTCAAATAGATGATTGTTTTGTTTGTTATTGTATGTCTTTTGCAGGTATTAGGCAGTATATGTCATACTACTGAAGGTAGCTCTGATAATGGGTTTTGAGATTCACCATTGGGTCACGTTTTTACATTTTGCATCAATTTCATCATTATGCTTCTTTTACTAAGTTCATTTATTATTCTTATTTAAAACTAAATGTATTTGATAAGGGTTCTAAATTAATAATTGTTTTTCTTGTTCTATTTTGTGTGTTGTGCAGGCATTCGGCAGCTACAGGTCATACTTCTGAAGGTAGCTCTGATAATGGGTGTTGAGATTCACCATGGGGTCTCGTTCGAAGGCCTGGAACAACCGCCAGAGGACCAGGAACATGAGAGTAAGTCCAGGACTAGCCTGATCAGGCATCAAAAGTATTCACATTTAATTCATCTCATTCTCACATACAGTCAAACTTGTCTTAGTGGCCACCTGTCTATAACAGCCAACCTGCCTATAGTGGCCACCAAAAGTGATCCCATGTAGAGAAAACAATGTTATGGAACCTGTCTAGATATAGGTCACGTGTCTTAAGTGGCCACTTTTCTTTTATCCCTTTAGGTGGTCACTATACACAGGTTTGACTGTATGTGTGTGTTCATGTGTCTTTATAGTATACAGGCTGCATGTCATTAGTCTCATTTTGCTTCCGACAAAGTTTCTGCTAGATCTAAAGCTCAGGCTCTGTATTGACTCTCATAATTTATCTTACTTTGAATTTCAAATCACGAGAAGAAGAATGAGCACAATGAAGAAATACTGGAAGATAATGAGAAGAAAGAGTTGAGATTTTAGAAGAAAAAATCAAATCAAAGGGAGCATAAGGTGTAGAAATAACGGGAGGAATTGGTTAAAGAAGAAGATGGAGAAGAGGAGGATGAAGAGGAAGAGGAGGAGGAGGAAGGATGAGAGAAGAAGGCGAAGGAGAGGAACAGGAAGGAGAAAAGGTGGAGGAGGAGTAGGAGGAGGAGGGGATAGGGGAGGAGGAGAAGGAAGAAGATGAAAAGGAGGAGGAAAATGAGAAGAAGGAAGAGAAGGTGAAGGAAGATGAAGGATAAAAGGAAATGGAGGAGGAAGAGGGGAAAGGAAGAGATGACCACATTCTGAGGGGAAAGAAAATAATATAAATTGTGCATAGAAATGAAATCGGATCAATGAATAAATGTGCTATTATAAATATTTGCAACCTGAAGTTGCTAGACATCACTTGAACATGTTGGCTTGATTCAGGTTGGATAAGAAATCCTGTTAGAATGTTAAATCTGTAAAAGTGTAAAATGGGATTTCACATTTAGGGGTGTTAACATACATGTCTAAATAGGATTATATTCCCATTCATATTTTAAATCAGTTTACGGGTGCGCTATTGAAAACATGAACACTGCAACTCCAGAATACAACGTGTATAGTCTCTTGATGGTGATGTTGTCTGTCTAATGAATGGATGCACTTTTTACCCTTTTTTAAAATCTGTGATCAAAAGCTGAGCATTTAATACAGCATATATATGATTTCTATGCCATTGGCTGTAATTGTTGCTGCATTATGTTCATTCTTTACATTGTCAGTTATACCACTAACATGTAGTGCAGGGGCATTTAAAAAGAGTTGCATCTATTTCTTTTGGAGCGTTCTAATGAATTGGTGCACTTTTCACCGGTTGCATAGGTGTAACCATGACGACTAGTGAAGCTATGGGAGCATGGCCTGTCTGGGGTTCCATTATCACGATGACATTGACTTACGAGGGACGCGTGTTCTCTTTATTAAATCATTCATAGAGCCCAGGCGCCATCCACACAGTATGGAAATCAAATGTCAGGATCAGAATAATCTATCACTTTGCGAAAGGGCGAGATTTAGGAGATTGTCTAGCACTTTATATTTTATATAAAGTTGTAGCTCTCCAAGATACATGTAGGTTCATTACACAAGTACAAGTACGATGCAATGACATCTGCATACTGTTTTAATCAAATATTTCAAGGATGACCTATTCACCTATTTCCATTTCAATCTACAGAATGCAGAACAAAATTAAACACTCAAATTGTAATGGAAAACATGGTCCAAATTCTAAACTAGAACATATATTTTCCTCAACTAATTCAAATTAATGCAGATTATACACTAAGTACTCTACATGTATATCAAGTACTAATGACATCTGCATACTATATTTAATCAAATATTTCAAGGATAGCCTATTTAATTTCACAGAAAAGATGTAAACATTCACGTTTTAATGGAAAACACTGTCCTAACGAATACTTGTACACATGTGTATTTTCCTCAAAATTGGACTGTTTCAAATGATTTAAGATTCTACACTTTTATCAAGTACTAATGACATATGCATACTTTAATCAAATATTTCAAGGATAGCCTATTTCAGGGCTCCACACTCATCTTTTTAGTCAGTGGCCCGGTCGGGCCAGTGAAATAGTTTCTTCCCCTATTCTGGTGGCCCGAAAGAAAATTTACTGGCCCCAAAATTGTATTTCATGAGTAAGCTTTTTACTATTCAAAATATCACTCTTTCCTAATATCAAACCTATGATTACAGATGTAGCATGACATAAAAGATTTTTCAGTTTTTCAATGTCGGGTTGCAAATCTGCTTGCCCGATCGGACCAAAATATGACTTGTATATACATTTTGCTGGCCCCAAGTGCAATTTCACTGGCCCCGTGCCAGCGGGCCAGTGCGAGTGTCAGAGCTTTGCCTATTTGCAATGTTGCATTTCACAGAAGAGATGTAAACATTCACGTTTTTAATGGAAAACACGGTCAAAATTCCTCAATTTGACTGTTTCAAATTGTGACCTGTCAATCTAGTGGACATGTGAAATTTATTGCCTTGACATGCTTGAATTGGGAACTGGTTTATGCATCTGACAGTCGTTATGATCCCTGTCAAGATGATATAAATATTGCACTATGATATGACTCACTTTATCTGTGATATAGATTCAAAATCTGTATTTGGACAATCTTGAGCATACAAAACCTGGGAAGCACGTAAAATGCATCAACAAAAATACAAAGCTAATTAAACGTCTTATTTAAAAAAAATCCCATTTACAATGTATGCCCTGTAATTTATCTTTCAATCGATTGATCATAATTTTATATGATTTTGTAATTATTGATCATGAAATCAATTGATATGGCCTATCAATCGATCACTCAATAATTGTTTAAGAAACCATATGATCAATCAGTGCAGTGTATGATCAATGGAGATCGTACAATTGATTGTAAAGTTACAGGGCCCGAAAATACTCCAGGCTTGGGTGTAAATGGAGAATATAGTGTGATACATGTACAATAGTCATGTACGCATATCAAATCATCCCCAATGTGTGAATGTGGAAACTGGAAACGTCCATGTACATGTACTTCCATAAATCGCTATATTGATTTTTTGCCATCGCTGTAGGAGAGTGCTAGATTCAGATCTTAAATGGTGTTGATACAGCAGTATATTGGAGGAAAATTGCAATATCCTATTGGATGACTTTTTCCAATAAATTCTAGAATTTTGGCTCAAGGGTGGTCAATTTAGTCCTGACCCTAGTCCAATTTGATTCTTGACCACCAACTGCATATCATAACCTCAAGTTAAAAAAAGAAAAGAAAAACAGATATCCATTTCAGAGTGCTACACAGCAGGCGAGCTTGAAAAGTACTAAATTGCGGGGGGGGGGGGGGGGATTTACTTTTTGCTATTCCATCCAGGGGCTAGATTGTCCCTGTGTTTTTAAATATTTGCTCACTCACTGTTTTTCATCGACTTGTTTGTGACATAAATATTGGTTTCAATCTAATTCCAAAAAATTGCAGTCTTCTCTTTACAAGTACTTTTTTTGTTTGTAGGTGGCACGATTTCATGCAATGATATTAAAAAGTGCAGGAGTATTGTAGATAGATCTATGCAAAATTATATGGGGATTCGGGCCACTTTTAATTTTAACAGTTTATTCACAGTTTTCAACTTTTCCTGCGTTGTAATACAGGACAATGGGCAAAAATTTGAATACACGCACACAGACAGAATTGGGGGTTACTGGGGTAGACATTATCCCCCAGTGCATAACTTGAGCTGAGTGCACACCAGTCTCAACTATTGGTCTGGGTTCAAACTTACTTATTCAGTTTGCTCAACTTGGAACGTACAGTTTTCAACTTTTCATACATTCTGATATAACACGATGGAGACATTTTTGGAGTACACAATCTGCACATCTGAGCGCTGGGGTAAAGCTTCTATCCCCTAGTGCATAACTTGAGTGCACTGGTTCAGTCTCGGCTATTGTTTGGGTTAAAAACGTTGCACTTTGGTTGACCTCATTGTTGTGGTAGATAGTCTGCCTTCAAGGCAGTGTTATCATTTGATTTCTCAGTGATTTTACTAATTTAATGATTAACATTATTTTGACTTCATAGTGAAGAATTGACTTAGATGAAATGAACTCTTTTTAGATAACTCTCAGTGAATAAATTGCATATGTGTATACACCAAACCCAATATGTTTTATTTCTAATATCATAAAGGGGTCCTGGGAATTTCTCATTAATAGAGTACAATGTAATCTAATTTCAAAGTACAATCAAACCTGTGTATAGTGACCAGCTAAGGCAAACTGGAAAAGTGGTTGTAGACAAGTGACCTCTATAGACAGGTACAACACATTTTAATTATCTTTCTGGGAATAACTTGGCCACTATAGGCAGGTTGGTTGCCATAGACAGGAGGTCACTGAGACAGGTTTGAATATACTATCATTTTAAGACAGACAGCCGCTAAAAATACAACAGATCTCTTTCCCATGCAACTAGTAATTGCTGAGATATATATCTAGGGTCTATTTTTGTATACTTTGCCAATTTTCTTTTTCCCCTTAGGTGGTCACTATACACAGGTTTTACTGTATCACAATTTCAAGAAAGGCATGAAGCCTCTAAAAATAAAACATAACTCTTTTTCATGCTAGAAGTAATGCATGTAGGACAAATTAATCCTAGGTGCCGAGAAGACCTCATATCCAGGGTCTCTTTTGAATGCTTGGCCTATAAAAATACAATTCTGTCATGAGTCACGTCCCATTTCTGTCACGGATAGCTGGTGACAGGAGGGGGCTGAACCGAAACCGTGATTTAGAAAATTAATTCGGTTATGCCTGCCTTCCCTCGGTGATTGAAAATCTTATGCCAAATATTGTGACTTGACTGACTTCTTAAATGGGACACAACTCTTTGATTGTGAACTTGATCTGCGCTTTTCTGAAACTACCACTTACAATTAATTCCTGTTGCAATTATTGACTGATATGATTAGATAAATTTGTTTATGTCATTAATAAATGCTTTGAGTATGAGGTATACAAATATATTTTTAAAAATCTGCTATCAGTCATTAAATATTGCAGAGAAAAACAAAGAGAGACAGTTCATAAATTCAAGTTGATATGTTAATCTACAGAATTGCAGAAATGTCCAACATTTGTACAGTATTATAACGAACATTAAAGTGGTATAAACTCTTTCCCCATAAATCCGGTGAGTGTGAACTCTCTATTTTTCCTTGGTATACTAGAATTAGAAGCATTTTATCGATATTAATGAATAATTAACATGAACAAAAAACAATTTATTTTGTTTTGTTTTGGTTTGGGTTCTTTAAATAATCTGATGTGATTTATTAGAAACAAAATACTAGAATATTATGCTGACCGCATTTTCTCAGTAAGTTTTGTTTTAAAAGAGTAAAGCATGTATAAGAATTCATATTAAATGGGAGCAAGCTGTCAATCAGCTCAACATACCCCCTAACCTAGATACAGTCTATAGCTAAAGGAACACTGGAGGTGACAAAAAGGAAATATTTCCCTAGTTTAGGAAATTAAATTTGTTGTAATAAATACCCCTTTCCTCGGTGAATGATATCAAAAAATGCAAAGTGATATTTGCTTACTAACTTTAACTTTGTACACACAGTTGGAAGTCTCCAAAGGAGACTTTCAAATTCAAACATTTCAATCATAAATACCTTTATGACAAAAGAGAAATTCAGAAAACTAAACCCTGTTCCATGATTCTGTTGGTAAATACAAATACAACAAGGTACATTGTATGAATGAACTGCTTGAGTTCTAATTAAAATTTGTTGATTTTGACAACAAATTTACTACAAGATCCCTTCATCAGTATAAATTCAAATGTATGAAATAGAGCAAGCTGTCAATCAGCTCGACATACCCCCTAACCTAAACCCCTTTTTAATTGAGGAAAATAGTCGCGGTAACGTCCGGACGTTGTCAGGAAGACATTCTACTGCGTTTGTATTAAAAAGGTCCAATCGGGGTAACGTCCTGACAACAGCGCGGTAACATTCAACCTAGTCGGGCTAGGGTAATAGCGAGGTAACGTCAGGACGTTGTCAGGATGTTAAGCTGATAAACATTGTATTAAAAAGCGCGCAGAACGTTACCCGGGTAGATGACGTCATGGCCGTAAAAAATGTAAGCATTGCAGCGATCGCGTTTTGGATCGGGAACATGTGGTACTCTTGTAAACAAGGTTGCCAATTTAAACTGCTGTAAGTTCACACACAAACACTATTCCACATACTCCTAATTTTAGACTTAAATTTGCCCAAATAATACAAGTTATAATACTATGAATATAAAAATTGGAAGTTTAACAAATCTAAAATTTGATAAGTACAACAGCTCACTCCAGGGTACATCTACGTGTGCGCATTATTCATCGCTGATCTTCAGCTCATGCAATATCCCAACACCTGTATCGGCGAGATTTAACTAGAATTATTTGTTCCTGAATTATAATCTACCGTCTAGCGTGACTATAGTAGACTGACAATTGCGCTCCCGATTGCCTGTTGTATGTTTGAATTGACCGTCAAAATTTCCCGCGCTAACGTATACCAGCGCGCGCCGATTAGCACATGTCACGCCAGCTGGTCGCATGATGAGAGAGGTGCGGTTGCTATAGTAACCTACCCGGAGAAACACTTTTGATTAAAACGCTGCACAACCTCTCGCTGAGTCTTTTACGACCCGACCTCCTACTGTTTTTATGGAAATCTTACTCGGGTAATAGCGAGCTAGAAAATACGTTCTCCAATTAAAAAGGGGTTTTAGATACAATCTATAGCTAAAGGAACACTTGAGGTGACAAAGCGGATATATTTCCCTAGTTTAGGAAATTAAATTTGTTATAATGCCCCCTTCCCTCGTGAATGATATCAGACACCTTTGCTGCCAGATTAGTAGAGCTATGGAGGGGAATTTGCAGTAGAATCTAGTTTATAATGTAAAGAAATTGAATTGTGCACTGATAATTAAAACACCTGCTGAAACAACATTGAATGATTTGATTACTGTAAATAAGTATTTAATATTTTAAATGAGAACAACACTTACCCGAGGAAGTATTCTCACTATTTATTATGTTAGTAATTTACATTACATGATTTACATGAATGGTATCAAACACCTTTGCTGCCAGATTAGTAGAGCTACGGAGGGCAATTTGCAGTAAAATCTTTAAAAGAAAGTGAATTCTACAGTGGCAATTAATTATTAAAGCACCTGGTGAAGACATTAAATGATTTGATTACTGTTATAAGCAAGTTCTTTATCAAACTCGCTATATTTTAAAGAATGAAAAGAAAACTTACCCTAGAATGCTCACTTTTTATTCTGTGATTGCAGTATGATCTTGAAAAGAAAGTAAATGCTACTGTAGTGACAATTAATTATTAAAGCACCTGGTGAAGACATTGAATGATTTGATTACTGTAATATAAAGTAAGTTATATTTTAAATGAGAACAACACTTACCCTATGAAGTATTCTCACTATTTATTCTGTTAGTAATTTGCATTCTGATTTACATGATCTACATGCATGTACATGAATGATATCAAACACCTTTGCTGCAAGATTAGGATGGAGCTGCGGAGGAGAATTTGCAGTACGAATCTTGAAAAGAAAGTGAATGCTACTGTAGTGACAATTCATTATTAAAGCACATGGTGAAGACATTGAATGATTTGATTACTGTTATTTTTAAGTTTCATGTTTCAGTACAGTACTTGTCAGTTCTTGCCTAGACGAAGGGTCTGCTAGATTTGAAAGTTCGGCTTACCGCTATATATATACCTTTACTTACATTTTTAAAATTAAATTTCTATATCAAACTCAATGTATTTCAAAGAATGAAAAGAACACTTACCCTAGTATGCTCACTTTTTATTCTGTTATCAAACATTTTTTTTTTAAATGAGATATAATTTACATTCTCTACATGTATTTATAAAATTAAAGTTTGTTAAATATATTTTCTATGTTTCTTGTACATAGGAATCAATAAGGAATTTTGTTATTCATATTTTGGTTGCCCATTTGGGTCAGTGGAATCATATTCCACATTTATGAAATTTGGTGGCACTGGCCCAAAGGGCTTGTGCTATTGTTTAGCATAAAATATCAATTAATCTATCATTGATATTCAAACAAATATGTTATCTTTTGTATGTTTTTATCTTGCAGAGATCGGTTGGAGGGCGAAACTGGACCCTCGGGATCACCCTGCTTCAGAATTTGAGTTTGATGTCATCTTGGGCGCAGATGGAAAACGGAACACACTACCCGGTAAGATTCATTATATTTGTAAAGAAAATAAGAAGGAAATATAAAAGACTTTGTAAATTGAGAACCATTCTTGTTTTTATTTTTTATTTCTTATTTCATTGTATCATAAAGATTTTGTTTGTATGTTATAGTTATTATTGCAGCTAAATGAAAAGGTGAATTTCAGGAACCAGAGTCAATTGCTCCGTGCTCTTATTTTCAAATGATGTTCAGATTAGATCCGGGCTGGTTCCATGATTAATTCAATTAAATGACAATAATAAGCAAAGAAGATTGGGCTCCCTCATTTATTGTTTATATTTCTGGTCAGTTTCCTTAAAGATGTTTGAAATAATCAATTCAATTAGAACACATGTTTTGTTCAGGTACAAACTTCAAAGAAGAAAAAGCAACAACAGAAGTATTGAACATAACACAAAATCCTGCCCCCCCCCCCCAAAAAAAAAAAAGTCAAAAGAAAGAAAAGGAATGAAGCTGTACAAGAAAAGGGTATATATTTAAAGGGACCTTCACCACAAGGGCTCAGTATTTTTATTTAAAGAATAGCCACAATGGTCACGAATGATCAAAAATGTTTATTCAAGCAATCGCCACAATGGTCACAAGCACTCAAAAATGTTTATTCAAAGAATCGCCACAATGGTCGCAAGATTTGGACTGGCTAGTAGTATGAACTACAGTAGTAGTCAAAGTACACATGAACGAGAGTAGCCACATTGGTCCAAGGCTAGGTTTACACCAAATGTGTGAGCTGTGGTTTCAACGTTTTGTACCCAAAATATGTTTTCTTTTTTCTTTTTCTTTTAGCAAAACACAGGATTTGGTATCTTGTACAATTGCTCTACAATGTTTTGATATGTACAGAGAAAATTATAGTATCCATACACATGAACAGGTACGTGTATGTATTAAGGGCAAGGAAAGGTTTACACCTAATGTTTGACCTGTGGTTATAACCATTTGTACTAATTGTTTTTGGCATAATAACAGGATATAGAATCTTGTAAAAGGGTTCAAAATGTTTGTTCTAAACAAATGTGATTTGTGGGCTATTCTTTGATGAAAGGTAGAAGAACAATTATTAGAGTTATACTTACGCATGAAGGAGTAGCCACATTGGTCCAAGGCTAGGTTTACACCCAATGTGTGACCTGCGGTTTCAATGTTTTGTCAAGGTTTTGTACCCATAATTTTGTTATTTTTCAGCTAAAGAAGGGATATATGGAATCTTCTACTTGTGCTCTGCAATGTTGTGATATGTACATTAGAAAAATTATTAGAGTATCCATACACATGAACAAGTACAAGTACATGCATGTACTGTACAAGGGCAAGGCTAGGTTTACACCTATTTTGTGACCTGTGGTTATAACATTTTGTACTCATTTTTGTGCATAATAGCAGGATATGGAAGCTTCTACAAAAATTGTAAAATGTTTGTTCAAAACAAATGTGATTTGTGGGCTATTCTGTGATGAAAAGTAGCATTAAAGGACACATTATAAGAGTTATTCTTACACATGAATGAGTACCCACATTGGTCAGAATTGATGAGGTTTTGGCATGTTTGAATGTGGATGTGGTGTGGCAAGATCGGTAGAGCGTGCGCTTTCAGATCTCGAGATCCCGAGTTCGAACCCTGCCCACTCCATTTGTCCTTCAGCAAGACAATTAATCCACATTGCTGCTCTCTACCCAGGAGTATAAATGGGTACTTGGTCGGGTGTTAATTAGCCTTCAGCGCCCGTTGGGCAGCTTGGGCTAGTATGCTCCCCTGGGAGTTGAGATGGTGCACAAGATAATTGTGCGGGTTTGAACTGTACCTGATGACCAAGGGTAATAATGCGCCTCTGAATAGGCAACTAGATAGATGGCTCTCTATAAAAGCTATATATTAGGATCACAAATAATAAGAATGTATGCTACACATGAACAAGTAAAAACAGTGGTCCCATGTAAGCTTAGTCCCATGATGTACATACAAAGCTGCAGTTAGGAACTTAGGATTAATTCACAATTTTAAAATAATTTTAGTAATTTAATTCATCATTGTTCATATTTTGTTTTGCACAATAACAGGATATGGTAAAGCAGCAGTTTTGAGTAGGCAGCCAAGTGTCTATGCTACTTCAAAATTATGACATTAGACAAACAAACATAAATTTACTCCAGGGCTCAGGCTTTTGATAAGTACTCACTTTTATGGCACAGTGTAATTTAGCCCATATAATTGCTTTTATTTATAAACTGGGCTCCAAAAGAAACTTATCACTTTTCAGAGCGACGCTCACTAAAATCCATAGCATCAAATTGAATCATATTAAGACACAGATAAGCTATCATTCTCCTTATGAAGCAAATCTGAAAAATTACAAGTTTGCTTTTGTCAAAAAAGAGAAAAATGCCATGGAATCACTACAGGTCACTTTTCAAAAATCACAGAAACTGCTCGCTGCGAACCTCCACGAAAGGCGGTCTATTCAGAACTTTCAATAGCGGGTTATGTAAGCACTAGACTGGCTATTGTCCGTACCGAGCTGTGTGCCCGGAAAGCGAGCAGTGTCTGTGATTTTTGAAAAATTACCTCTTGCGATTTCACCTTATTTTATTCTTTGTTGACTAAAGCAAACATAATTTTTTTTAGATGAGCTTGCTAAGGAGTATTATAGCTAATCTCTGCCCAATTATGATGAATTATTATGCTTTGGATTTTAATGTGTGTCGCTCTGAAGAAGTGATAAGTTTCTTTTGGAGCCCAGTTTATAAATTTATATTATTTTTTAGACTCCCCTTTCTTCATAAATTCATAATCCAAACAACATACATTTGAAAGTACAGATTAGAGTTTAAAGTGCTTGATTTTATGGCGCAGTGTAAATTAGCCCTTGTGATGTTATGTGTGGTTATGTGCTTGTTTGTTTTGCCATGCATTGTTTCCACAGGCTTTGCATGGTTCATCATAGTCTTTATACTGTATGTCTATGGTGTGGGCGGGGTTAGATTGTTTAATAGTTTCCACGGCAACGAGGTGTTGTTGTCTTGAAGTTATTTTCCCGAGCGTGTTAATTTTCTATTTAATCTGCTAAGAGTGCAGCTTGATTGACTTGAAAAATAAAATGAAAACACATTTAAAACGTGACAAGGCATGTAAATTACTTTTTAACATGATGACCACTGTTATGATATTAATCCATTTAATGTTGAAGAAACTTTTTGTGTGGGGTGGGGGGGGGGGGGGGGGGTGATGCATTTGTGTATACCCCTCTCCCCCTTCCATCAAATGAACTGCTTTTATACAGATCTATGTCAGGGGTTTGAACAAACTTCATAACAAAAAGATAATATAACAAATAACTAAATTCCCCCTTTTTATAAATCAGTCTGCATTTTACCAAGTACTACCTATTTCCTTTTTACACTTTACCATAAATTATACTGATCTATAAACAATCTTTATTCAAGGAATTTCTCAAATACCTGTTTCAAGGAGTTTTTATGCAACTTCATTGTATTTCAATGCTTCAAAACACTCTATAGACCCTAACACCAAACAGTATAATTCAGACAAAAATTAACAACAGAAAAATTCCTAGAAATTACATTTATAATTAAATCTGGCAAGGATGTGCTATTCCTAAATCATGACAAATGTAAAGTTTATTGAACCGTCTACAATTGTAAAGCCATATTACATGTACATGTCAAGGAAAATTTAAATACAACAAACAGTATAATTAACCCATTAAAACCAATTTGTTTTTGGCATAGCATGCATTCTCATTAGACCTCAGCCCGAGTATTTTTGGAACTAGTCCTGAACAGGTTAAAAAAACAACAACAATTAAATGCCTGTCCCAAGATTACAAAAAAGTATTGCCAAAAAAAAAAAAGCATAACATAAACACCTAAAATGACTGTAAAGTTGTTTAAATGAATCTCGCCATACTATTCTGTACATGTACATGTATACTTGTGTACACTATACTTTATTTTAAGGTACAATGTATGAACATAAACATTTGTCAGTGGGTTACCAACTTGGTGGATATAAAATTAAACTCAAATACTGCAAAAAGCAATATAAAAACACACAAAATGAATGTAAAGCTTATAAATATGAATCTAGCCATACTATTCTGTATGTACACACGTACACCATATCTATGTGACTGGCTATAGCAAAACCCTGCACTTGTCAGTAAAAATCAATATGGAGATTTTCATACCATTAGAAAGGCCTCATCACAAGCTTTCATTTGATGCTTTGTTCTAACAAATTGGTCAATAATTGGCGAAGATATGATTGTTTAAATTTTACAATCATACAGTAAGTCTTTTACACACATTATGTGATCTTAAAATGCTCATTTCTTCAAAACATGAATTACTGACAAGTGCAGGGTTTTGCTATAACCGGTCACATATATTTAGTGTATGAACTGTCACTGTGGATCTAAATGTCACGTGGGCAACCGTGCATGACACCTAATGCATTTCAATTCATCAGCCCATGCTTGTTTACCAAATGGGGTGAAATGAGATTCGTTAAATGAGATTTGTTATGACCTAATCGGCCCAATGACTCAATAGTATTATGGCTCCACAATATGGGAGGAGATAATATCGTTGGCTGAGGAACAGAAGGGCGCTAAAGTCACATTTTGTACTTTGGAGTTAATCATGTTTAAAGGGATCTAGTAACTTTGTTGACATGTGCAAAAAGTGATGAATGGTTGATGCAATGTATATTGTTGTTATCTAATATGTCCACAGGGTATTGTGTGAAAATTTCAAGTCAAATGGACATTGTATGGCCAAGTAATGAGTGAAAATGCAAAGTGATATTCAGTAACTCACTGCACTCACTTTGTACACGGAAGAAAAACTCGCCCGGAGTTTTTCTTATCTGAATACTTCATTCATACATATCTTTGTAACGAAAGGGAAATTTGAAAAACCGAAACCGGTCCCATGATTTTATTGTTAATACGAATACAACAAGATAAAGGGAACCGCTAGAATTAAAATTTTATTTTGAGGATTTGGACAATGTTACTAAGTCCCTTTAAAGTTTGATTGAAAGCCATGTAGAAACCAAGTGTAGTAGAGAAATTTGAGATTTGTTATGACCTAATCGGCCCAATGACTCAATAGTATTATGGCTCCACAATATGGGAGGATATTGTTTGAGAAAGAGAAGGGCGCAAAGTCACCTTTTATACTTCTGCGATAATCATGTTCAAAGTTTGAATGCCATGTAGAAACCAATGAAGTAGAGTGATGTTTTATAATAATAATTGATAAATAATAACATAGAATATTTATATTGCGCAATATCCACCTAATATGGTGCTCAAAGCGCATGGGAAAAGATAGTATATAATAATGAAACAAACAAGTAAGAAGGGGACAGTAAGTTGAAGGGAAGAAAGAAGGTCTACTTTATATTAAATGCTGTTTGAATCAAATTATATTTCAACCTGTCCTTAAATGTGTCCACGGTGCCACTATCCCGAATATGTGAGGGTAATTGATTCCAAAGAAATGGTCCAGCATGTGCAAAGGACCTGTCCCCCATATTTATATTTATATTTGTGGAATGTTCTCATTGGACATAATTATTATCATGTAGAGGAGACTCCAACCTACAAGATGACATGCGTAACTCAATTTAGCAAACAATTGACTTAATACCCTTCTTGCTCTCATCCTGCAATATGCTCACCTACAATGTACACATACATTAGGCGGTGTCAGACAGAAAAATCCCGACCCATCTGAAATATACTAGTATTTAATTTAAATCCCGATAGCTCACTTACGTAGGTGTCAGACAGGCGTAAATAATACCGGTATTTAAAAAATCCCATACCCATGCGCAATGCGCCGAAACAGTCTGCGCGCGATACGCCGTGATGTAACAATAGGAGATTGAATGATTGAAGTTAGCGACTAAATTAGCCATAGAGCATTTACTTGTACGGGTACATCATCACAATTGTTGCTAATCTCGGGTATAATTACGGGATTTTTCGCGGGATTATTTAAAATCGGTGTCATCTGGACAGAAAAATCCCACAAATAATACCGGTATTATTTGAAATAATCCTGGTTCGTTGCAGGATTTTTCGCGGTATTATTTGCGGGATTATTGGTGTCAGACAGCAAATAATCCAGAAATAATACCGATATTTTTTGCTCTGTCTGACACCGCCTAGTGTATGGTATGCGTCAACATAATATGGATTCACCCATGTCAAAACTTGATGACAAACGTCATAAATTGTTAATTAAATAAATTTGATAAATTACCTTTCTTAAATTTTGCGTGAAAGACAACTTAGAATTGTGCATTGTGTTTGTGTTTTCTTTATGGTTCAGTCCAGATGTGAATTTAAAATCAAGTAACAGCACAAGTTCATCTTGAAATTATGATATAATCTTCACATCAGGTGTAGTGTTGTTTATTTTAATCATACTTTGTGTTATTAAATATGTATGACCTTTGCTACAGTTTGCATGATAAATTTTTGTTTGTGGTGATTGTGGTTTATTCCCACACCACTGGGTAAATATTCTAATTGTCTTTGTGTATAATATCTATTGTCAATTTGAAGGATCTGCATGTATTGTGTGTACACTGTCCATAAACAGGTGGATCTTTTTTCTTTTCTTTTCTGTCTATAAATGGACTTCGAACACCACTCCCCAGGGATGTAAATTTGTCTTTGGCAATTTAAAAACATATTTAGGCGGAACTACATTTGTGCATAATTTGCAAGCTATAATATATACTACATGTATGTAACTAAAAATTATTACACTGTATTTTTTTATTTTTTATAGTAGGTCAATATTGTTGACAAAGATGTACACTGTACATGTATCTTATTCTATAGAAATGTACATTTTAACCCTCTTAAATCTTTTTTCTTGCATATAATTTGATTTATGAAATTTACATTTTTACTCTCTTTAAAGGGGAAGGAACTCCTAGCCTTTTGACTTACTGGATGTGATGAGAGCATAACTCCTGTCATTTCTAGTCACTTATTTCCTCATGAATATTCCCAATAATGAAAATAATCAATATTTGATGGACCACTGTCGTCTGCTTTCAATGCCCACAGGAGGCGGCCATTTCTTCAAATTCTCGCGGTGAAATGACGTGTCAGGCGGAGAACACAATAGCGGGTTACGATAATGCTATTGTGTTCTCCGCCTGCCACGTCATTTCACGGCGAGAAGTTTGAAGAAATGGCCGCCTCCTATGTGCATTGAAAGCAGACGACAGTGGTCCATAAAATATTGATTATTTTTGTAATCGGGAATATTCATGAGGAAATAAGTGACTAGCAATGATAGTAGTTATGCTCTCATCACATCCAGTAAGTCAAAAGGCTAGGGGTTCCTTCCCCTTTAAATGTCCTGGCTTACTGTAAATGTTAATCGTTGCATTATTTAAAAACAAAATTTGTTTTTCTTTAAACAGGAATAAAAGAATTCTCCCTGTACCGTAAAAAATATGATCATTTTGCAATGTGCAAATATTATTTATTACCAATTTGAATGTTTGCACAAATGACCTTGCACATCTGGCTTCACTTGAATATTGCATTTAGGTAATTGTTATAGTCTGCCAGTCTTCAAGAAAGAACCCTGCAGAAAAAATATGTAATTTTGAAATGTGCAAATATTATTTATTAACCAATCGGTATGTTTGCACAAATGACATTGCACAGCATCAAGATAGTATTTTGGCAATTTTCTAGTCATTCAATATTTATAGTTTTGGTGGTTAACATTTTACAAGTTCAAACTTTGTTGCTATTTATACAGGCTAGCAAGGAGAATAGGTCAAAACATTTCATTAAACTTTATATGTTGATAGTCATAACATTTGATTGAAACAAGTGGTACGTTATTTTTGCAATATGGTACAAATGTTTTTTGGCACAGTACTATACATTTTAAACAGCTATGTACAATCTACCTGCAAGTTTGAAAATTGAGGTCTTAGAAATTAATGGGGTTATAGCAATTGCTGGAAATTAATTGCTTTCAACCAAATGTCAAAAGTTGCAATGATAATAAAATCCACAGTTATAATGTTTCTACTTTATTTATTATTTTTACAGGATTCCAACAAGAACTTTTCATTATTCATTAATGTGAAACTAAACTCATAAATAATATGTGTGGTTTACGGGTACACCATGTGAGATGGGTGGATTGGTAAGCCCTGAAAAGGACTATGGTAGTCCTAGAAAGGACTGTTGGTGTAGTTCTGAAAAGAACTGTTGGTATTCTTTCTAGGAGAGTTCTAAAAAGAACTGTTGGTAGTCCTAGAAAGGACTGTTGGTAGTCCTATAAAGGACTGTTGGGATAGTCCTGAAAAAGACTGTTGGTATTCTTTCTAGGAGAGTCCTAAAAAGGACAATTGGTAGTCCTAGAAAGAACTGTTGTTAGTCCTAGAAAGGACTGTTGGGATAGTCCTGAAAAGGATAGTTGGTAGTCCTAGAAAGGACTGTTGATAGTCCTAGAAAGGACTGTTGGTATTGCGAGGAGAGGGTGGATGGTAGGAGGGACTCGACGTTTCGAATAGGTTGACTATCCGTCGTCAGGAATTATTCTAAACTCATAAAGTTGTACTTTCCATCTTTGTAAAATTAAAGGGAACTTTATCCAGAGAAAATGGCTATTAAAAGCTATCACTTATCACAAATAAGTGATAAGCAATATTGCTCCTATATGATTTGTGTACGAAATTATGAAATATCTGTAAAATTGGCTCATTTCTATCTTTGCACATTGTTCAAAAGAAATTAATTTTGGGTAATGCTTGCTATAGTGATCACATACTTATCAACCAGTATTCCAATGAAGATGCATACTTATATGTTGAAGGAAAGAATGGTGTATTCTTCTTAAACAAAAGTTCAATGATTCACCAATTAATGTCATAACAAACTTTTTTTATTGTTTGATCTTATTTCATTTGACACGTTTCAAAAGGAAATAATTTCAAGGGAAACTCCCGATATCAATCACAGCGAACTTCAACTGGTATTCCAACAAAGAGGCAAGCGTCGAGGAAATCAGAGGTGTTTCCTTCATCTTCAATTAATGAACAATTATTCTAAATAATACATCAATTAAACATTGTTTTCTATTGTTTCATGTCCTTTCTTTGACAGGCTTCAAAAGGAAAGAATTTCGGGGGAAACTTGCCATAGCCATCACAGCAAACTTCATCAACCGTCATTCCAACGAAGAGGCTTCTGTCGAGGAAATCAGCGGCGTCGCGTTCATCTTCAACCAGAAGTTCTTCCAAGACCTCCGAGAATCAACTGGCATCGATCTCGAAAACATTGTCTACTACAAAGACGACACTCACTACTTTGTTATGACGGCCAAGAAACAGAGCTTGCTAGCGAAAGGAGTTATTTGCAAGGTAAATTTTCAAATCTTTTCATTGTAATGGTTTGTTTTGGCTGTCAACAAAATGGATTAGCACACTTATTTACAATGGTAACATTTGATAAAGAGATGACGATTGATCTAAATCAATCGTCTCCAAAGATAAAACACACTGCTTTTTGAGGCATTCAAAGAAAGCCCTTTTTTCTTTACTTTTATACTTTTTGAGGCATTCAAAGAAAGCCCTTTTTTCTTTACTTTTATACTTTTTCTTTTTAAATGTCTTTTTGTTCTAAACAAATCTTTTTGTTCTAAAAAAATGGATGAAAACACTTACCCTATTTGCTGGTGTATTAACCGCACCTTTTTTCAACAAAAAAAAAAGAAAAAAAAAGGGGTGCGGTTAATACACGACCGTATTAAAGACACTTTTTTTTTTTTTTTTTTTTTTTTTTTTTTAGGGGTGCGGTTAATACACCGGAGCGGTTAATACACCGACAAATACGGTATTAAAAATATAACAAAGTTGGGGATTGATCTGAAAAAAAAAACACCTATATGGTTGCCCACAGCTAGTATGCTCCTCAGGGAGTTGAGAATGTGTACAAGATAATTGTGCGGGTCTGAACTGTACCAAATGACCAGGGATAATAATAAGCGCTTAGAGGCTGTTCTGCATTAGGCGCTATACAAATACAATCTATTATTATTATTATCATACGCACTACTTTGGGATGATTTCCAAGAAGCTTAATTTCCCCTCCCGCCCCCTCGTCCCACCCCCTCGTCCCAGCCCTCTTCCCCCTTCCTCCCTCCAAGATCTTGGGCTTAAAATAAATGAATTAAACAATAATTGCAGATAAAACACAGGAAGAATATAAACCCCTTCCGCAATTCAAGTTTGAGTGTCGATATCTCTCTTGTCTCTATATTATCTTCCCGAAATATGGGGCTGTTTCAAGATTGAAATGTTGCAATGCATGTTTTCGTGTGACCATTCAAAACACAAACCTCCTAACAAATGAAGTATTCACATTGACAATAACGTTGTATTTTGCAACATTTCGCTTTTGACACGGCTTCATATTCAGGTCTACTACTGCACATTCCATAATTACATAAATATTACAAAATGAGGCATCAATGTAAAGGGGAATAAACTGGCTCGTCAATTATATCAAATTCGAGTAGAATCATTTCATAACAAAATAGATATCAACGCTCAAACTTGAATTGCGGAACTTTTTGTGAGATGTTTATATTGAGATAGATGCAGACCTTAATCCCTTCCAAGAAAAAAGAAAAAATGGGAAAGAAACATTTCTAAAAGTATCAGAGCTTCTTACATGTATGTGAAAGTTCAAGGCTTTCTGTTTGAAAAAACAAAACAAAAAACTTTCTTATTTTAAAAAGAAGAAGATTTGACGAGCCTTGATACGGGCTCCCATGAGGCGAGGGAAAACCTTTCTTTTAGGTTTTTTTTACATGATATTGAAAGGAAATGTGACTCAAAGATGTGACATATCTTATCAGCATTAGCGTCATTCAACATGAGCTGTAGAGAACAGTCGATCAACATCATTCAATGTATCAAAGCCAAAGTTAACAGTTGCTGGAGAATGCACGGGGGCTTGAAAAGGGTGGGTGTGGAACATTTTAAAGGCAATCAACACCCCAAAATAATATTCCAATAATAAATGGAAGGAAATCCATTCCACCTCAAAAGTTCAGAAAAAAGGTTTCCAGTCAAATTATATGATTGAAAAACTCATCACCATCCCAAAGTACCTGTGTTCATGGGTCTGCAGAAGAAGACTATCTATTGTCTAGGACATATGCGGCTTCTGTGGTTGTAATGGTGTCAAACGCGTGTATAGAATGGGCGCTCTCACATACGTTTGGCTCATACAGAACCATGAGGCACTGTTGGTTCCGTAAGTGTTGGTAAATTTAAAGGGACTTAGTAACATTGTTCAAATCCTCAAAATCTAATTGGAATTCTAGCGGTTCCCTCATACCTTCTTGTATTTGTATTAACAATAAAAGCACGGGACCGGTTTTGGTTTTTCACATTTGTATTTACGATTGAAGTGAGTGCAATGAGTTAGTGAATATCACTTTGCATTTTTGCTCATTACTCGGCCATATAATTTTGACACAACACCCAGTGGACATATCAGATAACAATAATATACATTGGGTGATTTCAAGTATGGTGTTTAAGGCTGGTGTTAGTGTTTATTACACACAAACACCAGTTTGATAAACACTAACACCAGCCCTAAACACCATACAAGTACTTGAAATCACCCAGCGTATCAACCACTCACCACTTTTTGCACATGTCAACAAAGTTACTAGATCCCTTTGAGGCAAATTTAAGAGACTTTGCTACAAAGAGGTGTGACTAAGGTTGAATTGAAATATTAAAGTTTAAATTGAACATTGTAACATGGATATGGGGAAAACGTCAATGAATTAGGCAAAAAAGCAGAGCACAGGAATAGAATAAAGTGAATATAGAAAATTACAAGTATTCTCTGTATCAAATCATGGAAAATGGGATAAATGTCACAGAAATAAACAAAATACAGAATAAAGGAATGGGAATCAAACATTGATATATTTGCAATATTTGTTTATGTTCTACATTATTCATGAAACATTTCTTAGTATCTGGTGGACACAGTGCAGCTACTGCGGCCAGAAATAGTTGAACAACACACCAAATTCTCTATAATGGTTTAGTAATGTCACCATTACCACTATCACCACCATCACCACTTCCTCAATCATATTTGAAATTTGTAATGTTAGTTCATACAGGATATCTTTTGTACATCGTAAGGAACATTTTTTTTCTAGGATGTGGCGGACGCAGTACAGCTGCTACGCCCCCAAAAGGTCGACCAACAAATGTTGCAAGAGTTTGCCCGAGAGAAACCGATTCCTAATTGTCTCTATTTTTACTTTTTGTTTGCACTTTCACAATTACTGCTATCACCATCACAATTCCCTCAATCATGTTTAAAACTTGGATATGGCTGACACAGTGCAACTACTACAACCCAAACCAGTAAAAAATGTAAAAAACATGAGGGCTCGGGGCAAATTCACCCCTAAAATGCCCAAAAGAGCCCCCGTAAAGCACAAAAATGCAAATCAAATATTGGATTGTTATTTTCATGCAGGCAAGCTTGAAAAGGGAGCCCCCGAAAAATATATAAACATTTTTTCCCTGACCCAAATGCAATGTTGCAAGAAACCACCAAATTCTCTAATATTTATTGTTGATGATGATGAGAATAATTTATATTTATTGTTATGCACTATCAGCACCATCATCATTCCCTCAATCGTATTATCGTTTGTGTTTTTGAAACATTTTCTAGGATGTCCCAGACACGATACAGCTGTTGAGTCCCAAAAACGTCGACCAGCACATGCTGCAAGAGTACGGCCGCGAGGCCGCCGACTTCTGCACGAGCTTCCAGCTTCCCACGCTAGACTACGCCCTCAACCATCACGGTCAGCCGGACGTTGCGATGTTCGATTTCACGTCGATCTTCGCCGCCGAAAACGCAGCCCGGGTGATCGATCGCAACAAACATAAGCTGCTGATGGCGTTGGTTGGCGACAGCTTACTAGAGGTTTGTGCTATAAATATTGTTTAGAACATTCTCTAGCTGAGAATGTTGTGTCTTTCAATGTCATAGGAATGCGTTCCAGAATGCTTTTCGATAGTACTCAGTCAAAATAAATGGGCAAAGGTGATGAAATCATTTGGTAAACAGTGAGCCGCTTTCTATGAAACTTGCAGATAACATTCAGAGTAATCTGACAATGATATTGATATATGACTGAAGTCTCAAGTTGGTACACTTAATGGGTAATCGCCAAGAATTTGTTCCTGGTAATGCTTAAAGGACAATGAAATCCAGACAAATTGTTGTATGCACTATAAGACACTAAATATAATGAATAGTCTCTGAAAATTTGAGCTCAATTGGTCAAGAAATAAGAAAACTATGGCTCTTTGAAAAGAGCCATGTATTTCTTCGAGTGACTCAAATTGGCAACACACTCTGGCAATGTTGTGGACAACTTCCCATACAGTTTGTACACAAAATTTCAGTTTTGTTCAATTTTCTCAAAATGTATGTTTACCCTTCGTTCAAGTTCAACATATGTTTTGTAGAATGCTTTTATACATAACATATCATGAGTTGGGGGAATGGAAAAATGTGACTATGAAGAAAACTGTAAAAATGGGAACATTTGTGTACAAAACATATGGGGAGTTGTCCACACACTTATCAGAGTTCGTTGCCAATTTGAGTTCCCCATAGGAATAAATGGACATCTTCAAAGAGCCGTAGTTTTCTTGTTTCTTACCCGATTATGCTCTAACTTTCAGAGATTCTTCTTCTTAATCTCTTCAAGACTATGAAAGCAACATTTTGCTTGGGTTTCATTGCCCTTTAAGAATCGTGGGCTAAAGCAAAGGATAGTGCGCTTAAAGCAATGATCATTGGTTGTTTAATGAAATGAAATTATGCTATATGAAGAAAAAAAACCTTCCCTTTTCTCTCATTTAGCCCTTCAGGCCACCTGGCTCGGGCTGTACTCGAGCCTTCCTTGGTGCCTTTGACGCAGCAGTGACAATTCATAGCTGTTACTCAAATGTTGTGATACAAACTGGTGGTTTGGCTAATGTGTTTTCTTTGAGCTATTTGCCCTCATTTTTGTCTTGATTTCTTTTACTATCAGCCCTTCTGGCCGACTGGTTCGGGATGCGCTCGAGGATTCCTCGGTGCCTTTGACGCAGCATGGATGATCCGAAACTGGTCTTCAGGAGACGTGACCCCGCTGGAGGTACTAGCGGAGCGGGAAGGAGCATACCGTCTCTTGGCGCAGACTACGCCTGAAAATCTTGGCAAGGTATGACTAGTTATTATCATTAATCAGCTTTAATATCTTCATCATCATCATCATTATCATCGTAGTCATTATCGTTACCATCATCAGCAGCAGCATCATCGTCATCGTCATCGTCATCGTCATCGTCATCGTCATCGTCATCATCATCATCATCACCACCACCACCACTACCGCTACCACTACCACCAACACCACCACCACCACCACCACCACTACCACTACCACCACCGGCATCACCATAACCATCTCCATCTCACCACAAAGGCAGTGGCCCCTCAAGAATGTATGATTATTCCCATTAATTTATTTAATGATGATCACCACCACTATCCTCATCATGATTATTGTCAATATTTCTCTCTATAGGACTATGAACTGTATGGAATTATCCCCAACTCAAGATACCCACATCTCAACACCAAGGCCGTGCTCCCTCAAGAGGTCATCCATCTCTATGACACTCTTGATGAAGACCTCAAGGCGCAGTTTGAGATCCTGGAGAAGAAACCGTCGATCCTGATCAGGCAATGTAAGTTGGATGAAACCTACTTATTTATCTTGCCCTTTCACTCTTCATCCTCCTCTCGTTTGCCTCTTCCTTTTTCTTATCTTCCTCTTTCTATTTTCCTCCTCCTCCTCCTCCTCCTCCTCCTCCTCTTCCACCTTCTTCTCCTCCCCCCCCCCCCTTCCCCTCTTTATCCACCTCGGCTCACATGGCTCGTTACTGGCCCAACACTCGAAGAATCTTTCATAATAACCAGAAGAACTTTCTTCCTCCTCCTCCCCCTCCTCCTCCTCCTCCTTCTCCTCCTTCTCCTCCTCCTCCTCCTTTTCCTCCTCTTCCTCCTTTTCCTCCTCATCCTCCTCTTCCTCCACTTTCCGCTCCTCATCTCGCATAGAGGAATCTTTCATAATGACCAGACTAACTTTGGTGTATGAAGCAACGAAGACGACCACACAGGAGTGATTTCCATGGATGCAGGCGGCAACATGAAGAATGTCTTCAATAGGTTCTGTGGTGGTCTCAACCAGTTTGAAAATATGCCCCTCCCCCTCTTCATCTTCCTCCTCCCCTCCCCTCCCCCTTCTCCCCCTCCCCCTCCCCCTCCCCCTCCTCCTCATCTTCCTCCTCCTCATCTTCCTCCTCCACCTCCCCTCCTCAACTTCCTCCTCCTCATCTTCCTCCTCCACCTCTTCTCCCCCTCCCCCTCCTCCTCATCTTCCTTCTCCTCCCCTCCTCATCTTCCTCCTCCTCATCTTCCTTCTCCTCCTCATCTTCCTCCTCCACCTCCCATCCCCCTTCTCCCCCTCCCCCTCCCCCTCCTCTTCATCTTCCTCCTCATCTTCCTCCTACTCATCTTCTTCCTCCCTTCCTCATTTTTTCTCCACCTCCCCTTCACCCTCCTCCTTACTGTGGATAGGCAAATATTGAATCAATAGGAATTAAAGCTACATTCACCTAACTCTAACCCTAACTCTATTCTTATATTCTAACATTTTAACATTTTAAAACTACATTTTATTCTGCTTGTCCATCATTTTTGAACTCACAGCTGCAGGTGTGAAACATCGATATAAAAATACTGGATATAGCAACAGCGCCCTCATCATTAAGCCAGCGACAGTGTGAAAAAGTACTCCAAAAGTACTCCAAATACAAAGACCATGCTCGCTCGAGTGAATCGATTTACGGAAATGAATAGAAGCACCTTTTGTATTTGGTCACTTAGGTGGACTTTTAGATACTTGCGGCGGCTTCAACGTCGCTCATTCGGCATTGTTCAGCGTGCTGTATCCAGTGTGTATATATCGATGGTGTGAAAGGACGTAAAATGTTGCTGTGGTGCCAGCGAGCGACAGAGTACTACCCCAACGTACGGGTCGACAACATGACTCAAAAGATTCAACTTAATTTCTTTAGATGAAAACGTAATTACTGTAAATTTCTTTCTATTTATATTTGCTTTTCTTTCAAAGTAATTGTTTGATTTTATCCCACAGCTTCGGTCGTGAAGGGAAGTAAGCTGTTGCTGTGGTGCCAGCGAGTGACAGAGTACTACCCCAACGTACGGGTCGACAACATGACTTCTAGTTGGAAGAACGGGCTGGCGCTATGTGCAATCATCCACAGATACAGGCCGGATCTCCTGTAAGTAACAAACCTGAAAGGAATCTAGAATCCACTAACATTGCTTTACTAAAACTTGTAATAAGATGTAAAGTAGACAATTTTAGGGGAACGAATCATAGACGACGGTAGATCAGACTTCAATCTTTCGATATGAGCCATGTACTTGGCACAAGAAGGACAAAATACATAATTTTCAAGCAAATTAATGAGGCTTTCCTGGGAACCGGGAAAACACTGCTCCCATCTCTGAACGCTTCTCACAGGAACCGGGAAAACACTGCTCCCATCTCTGAACACTTCTCAAGGGAACCGGGAAAACACTGCTCCCATCTCTGAACACTTCTCAAGGGAACCGGGAAAACACTGCTCCCATCTCTGAACACTTCTCATGGGAACCGGGAAAACACTGCTCCCATCTCTGAACACTTCTCAAGGGAACCGGGAAAACACTGCTCCCATCTCTGAACACTTCTCACGGGAACTGGGAAAACACTGCTCCCATCTCTGAACACTTCTCAAGGGAACCGGGAAAACACTGCTCCCATCTCTGAACACTTCTCATGGGAACCGGGAAAACACTGCTCCCAACTCTGAACACTTCTCATGGGAACCGGGAAAACACTGCTCCCATCTCTGAACACGTCTCACGGGAACCGCGAAACTACGTAGTAAAGGGTTTAAGTGATATAGTGGCCACCTGTCCATAGCAACCAACCTGGCTACAGTGGCCACCAAAAGGGATCCCCTGCAGAGATAAGGGATGTTATGGAATCTGTCTATAGAGGCCACATGTCTATACAGAGGCAACTTTTCTTTTTTCCCTTACATAGTCACTATACACAAGTTTGGCTGTAATATGTTATGGAACCTGTATATACCTGTCTTCAACTTTTCTTGTTGGTCACTATACACAGGTTTTACTTGACCCGTTCTTTAATTCCTTGATTAGATTCATCTGATTGTGAAATTGGTATAACAAAGAGTGATATTCTCACACCAGCAACATACTATTTTTTACTTGACATTACCAACATATAAAATGTTCTTCCTCAAAAGTTGTACTTAGTCTTTTCTTAAAGGGATCTAGTAACTTTGTTGACATGTGCATAAAGTGATTAAATGGTTGATAAAATGTGTATCTATGTGCTCTGATATATCAACTTAGTACTGAGTAAACATTTCACGTTAAAGGGGACCACCAGGCAAAGGACAACACATTATTATATGTTTTGGTACCGTTTTGTGATATCAAAGAGATACCCAACATTTTGCAAAGGGTTGTGTAATTCATAATCAAAGCAATTAATTTCCACCACTTACGGAACCACGGATATCTCGTGGTTCCACATGGGCCAGGCATTTGCGAGTGCGCCAATGCAATTCACGCGTACGTCAATAGAATCCCGGATGATTCGTTCGCTCTGCATAGAGCGCCGCTGGCTCTGCTCGCATAATAGTCTGCGCATTCAGACCGCATGGCTGAGAATGGTGATGTGTTTTCCAATTATATATTTTTTCTGAAAACATATTTTTGTGAACTTATTGAAGGGATGGAATACTAAAGATGTTACCTTTCTATAAAAAGATTATTATTTTTGGGTGGTGGTACCCTTTAAATGGATTTTATATAGCCAAGTAGTGAGTAAAAATGCAGAGTGATATTCTTTAATTCATTGCACTGACTTTGTACAAGAGTTATAATGTTCCAGTGGATAATTTAAAATCTGAACACTTCAATCATAAATATCTTTGCAACGAAAGGGAAATTTGAACTGTTATAATGCTCCAGTGGATAATAAAAAAATCTGAACACTTCAATCATAAATATCTTTATAACAAAAGGGAAATTTGAAAAAAAAAAAACCTGTTCCATATACAACAAGGTATGAGAGAACCACTATAGTTCTAAGTAAGTTTTGTGGATTTGGACAATGTTAATATACATGTATCCCTTTATTGTATGCAGAAACTATAATGCCCTGAGAGCGGAGAACGTCACGGAGAACAACCAGCGTGCTTTCGACATCGCCGAACGGGAGCTCGGCATCCCGCCTGCGATGACTGCCAAAGAAATGGCCACGATAACGTGCCCGGACAAACTGACGATGGTCGCGTACCTTCTGCGCTTCTACGACCTCTTCAAAGACGAAGTGCCACCCTCAACCAAGAGTAAGTTGATTTTAAAGGGAAATGCCAGTAGTGGGAAACGCCCCACCCCCTAAAAGTGAAATGTACGCTCTCATTACCAACCATGTGAAAGAATATAGTTTTACTAATATGGGATTATACAAATTTGGCCAAGAAACCGCCTACTAATTGATATATTTGCAAAATTATAAATTGATCCGTTGCGGATAGATATCGTCAACGCGGAATCCAAATACCCTACGTGCATTATTGATTACGTGCGTTCGTTATACGGGCTTGTCCCCAGCTTGTCGATATCTCCAGTCCAGCGCTAGCGGCGCGGACAGGTGCGAACCGGCGGTGGATTTATCATTTCACGGGCGGGTATTGGATTTCTTCTGATATTTCTGCATTTAACGCATCGTTAGGTTCGGATTTTACCACACAAGCCCTTCTTAGATACTTATTCAACAATATTGATCATTTATAAATGTGTTCTGTAACTTTCCCAAAACTGTTATTCATCTTCAAGGGGACCACCAGTAAAAAACAACACAGAATTATATGTTTTGGTATCGTTGTGTGATATTAAAGGGGACCACCAGTCAAAGAACAACACAGAATTATATGTTTTGGTATCCTTGTGTGATATTAAATAGAGGCCATCACTTTGCAAAGGGGTGTGTAATTAATAAACAATACAATTAATAACCGCCACTTACGGAACCAACATGGCCTCATGGTTCTGTATGCGCCAACGTCTGCAAGTTCGCCACACGTATGTTACACGTATGTATGGAAACAGAATCATGGACATTTATCCTGAACAAAAGGTAGTCTCTGTCTGCAGACCCATGAACCCAGGCTTTAGTACTGTGATGCGTTTTCCAATTATATCATTTGTCTAGAAACCTATTTTGTCGCTGGTTCAAATCCATCTTTGATCAACTTTTATTTATTTCTTTGTTGTCTTTCCCTTTGAGCAGAAGATGAAACACATGACATTGGCACGCCCATGGAGGCCCGCCAGCAAGTCATCCATTCAAAAGTCGTCATTCCTGTCACAGCTCACTGCGCGGGTCCGCCGAAAGTCACTGGTTCGAATCCCTCATTAATTAAGTTTTCTTTCTTTGTTCCCTTTCTCTTTGAGCAGAAGACGAATCACATGACATTGGCACACCAATTGAGGTGAGCGCCGCCCCCGCCAGCAAGTCTTCCATTCCAAAGTCGTCATTCCTGTCGCGGCTCACGAATCGAGTCCGCCGAAAGTCGCACGAGAAGCACGAGAAGCGGGACAAGGAGAACGGGGAGAAAGCGGCGGCGGTCGGGTCCAAGCGAAAGCACAAACACAAAGAGCCAGTCGTGGTACGTGAAGATAATACAGTTATACCTGCTCTCGCGAGTACCTGTGTATAAGGACCCCTCGTCTATAAAGATCACCTGTCCAAAAGGCCACTAAATTTGTCTCCCAATGAAGCATTTTGCATGTAAATGAACCCGCCTATAAATCAGCATGGACAAACAAAGAATTAGAATGATAATTTTGATTACAAATAATAAATACAAATAATAATGATGGTACAAATTCTAAAGCGCCTAATATGATACAGTATTGTCTCGAAAATGCCAGCCCACAAATATTGTAAGCACCATCTCCACTCCGTGGGGGAGTATACTATCCAAGTCACTCATGGGCATTGAGAAGATTAACACTCAGAGTGCCAGGGATTTGTATTAAAGCTCTATGGCATTTGTGTGTATTGTGTGGTGCAAAAATGCGAGCTTGGCACTCAAGGAGTTGACACTTTAGTATTCAAGTCACATGGTAACCTCATTTTTGTTGGTGCACTCTTCTCTCTGGTGGCCTTCTGGCAACCTTAAAGGGACCTCGTAACTTTGTTGACATGTGCAAAAAGTGATGAGTGGTTGATACAATGTATATTGTTGTTATCTGATATTTTCCACTGGGTGTTGTCTGAAAATTTCAAGTTATTATGGCCGAGTAATGAGCAAAAATGCAAAGTGATATTCACTAACTCATTGCACTCACTTTGTACACGGTTTCGACGATCCATTGGATAATTTAACATCTGAAAACGTAAATATCTTTTTAACGAAAAGGAAATTTGAAACACCGAAACCTATCCCATGATTTTATTGTTAATACGAATACAACAAGGTATGAGGGAACCGCTAGAATTCCAATTGGATTTTGAGGATTTGGACAATGTTACTATTAAGTTCCTTAATGTATGATTACAAGATATAAATGAAAGAAGAAAAAAAGGGATATTAATCAATCAACTTTTTAATCTCTTCACCAGGTTGACGACGTCCGGGAGAAGCGCAAACTGATCCACGAAGAAAAGATGAAGAACGCCAACGGGGAGCTGAGCCTCAAGGACAAAAACGAATTGAACGTCGGCGTACGGGGCCAGAACAAAGTCAGCGGGCTGGCTGAACAGCTCCAGGCGAACCTGCGCTCAAACTATGGCATGGATACACCTGACGCCAGTGGCGCGCCTGGGAGACCTGTGAGTTTTGCTTACTTGTCTGTTTGTGTGTTTGTTTGTTTGTTTGTTTGTTTGTTTGTTTGTTTGTTTTTGTTCATAGTGGATTTGTTAACCGTGCTAGGCATGGCCTCCCACCACATCTCTTCGGCGAACATGAAAACGATGACTACGATTGCGACAATGGTGCCAATGAAGGAGGATGATGGTGACAACAAGGAGCATGGTGATGATGATGATGATGAGGATTTTAATGGTACTGATGGTGATGATGCAATTGATGATGATGATAATGAAGATCTTGATGATGATCATAGTGGTTATGATGACGGTGACGGCGCCGGCGCTGATGACGATGATCACGATAATGAAGATGATGATGATGACGATCACCACATTTATTATGATGATGGTGATAATAATGATGGTGATGAAGATGAAGATTATGATGGTGATGATGGATGTAATCACACTTATGCTATATTTTGAATCCCCCTCTAGAAACCAAAACCACTGAGTAAGGCTGGCAACGTGCCACAGAGCCAGCTGTGCGTGTTCTGCA
This sequence comes from Echinarachnius parma, assembly GCA_037951105.1. Taxonomy (NCBI): domain Eukaryota; kingdom Metazoa; phylum Echinodermata; class Echinoidea; order Clypeasteroida; family Echinarachniidae; genus Echinarachnius; species Echinarachnius parma. The sequence goes on from JBAMJV010001800.1 coordinate 92,076, forward strand.
GCAAGCGTGTCTACATAATAGAGCAGTTTTGATGATGATGATGACGAGGATAATGATTGATGTTATAGTGTTACAACTATATTGGGATACATTTTCGTTCATTTATCAGAAACCCAAACCACTGAGTGAGGCGGGCAACGTGCCACAGAGCCAGCTGTGCGTGTTCTGCAGCAAGCTTATCTACGTAATGTAGCAGATTTGATGATGATGATGATGATGATGATAATCAAGATAATGGTAATGATAATGATGGATGTAATAATTATACAATTAATGTGAATAAAACAAAATTGTTCATCTTCTACCAGAAACCCAAACCACTGAGTGAGGCGGGCAACGTGCCGCAGAGCCAGCTGTGCTTGTTCTGCAGCAAGCGTGTCTACGTGATGGAGAGGCTAAGCGCGGAGAGCATGTTCTTCCACCGAGACTGCTTCAAGTGCGAGGATTGCGACATCACGCTGAGGATCGGCAACTACGCGTACCTGCCTGACCCAGACGGCAAGAGTAGAGGTAAAAGCAATATGTCAGAAAATGATGTGAATATTTTGTTGGGTGAGAGTGGTAAGGGCGTAAAGTCAGTTTTGGGCTAAATTGAGTTGTGAATCAATCTTGTAGATCAGAGCATTCTCTATGTTAAACCGTTTTCAGATAATAGTTGTTTCTAGTTGATGAAATATTATCAAAAATTAAAAAAAAACATTCAGTTTCTACAGAGCTCCCAAACTTTCATTCAACATGATAAACTCCAAAGTACAAAAAGTGACTTTAATAGCACTCTTCTCTTTCTCAACTGACGATTTGCTAATACATAAATTACTTGCAGCCCAGCGGATTTCAAAGAAATTTTTAGAATTAATGGAGATAATTGACACCAATAAAACAAAGTAACCAAAGTAAATACATATACATGTACATCTTCATCTTAAAGGGACTTAGTAACATTGTCCAAATCCTCAAAACAAAATTTTAATTCTAGCGGTTCCCTTATACCTTGTTGTATTCGTATTAACAATAAAATCATGGGACGGGTTTCGGTTTTTCAAATTTCCCTTTTGTTACAAAGATATGTATGATTGAAGTATTCAGATAAGAAAAACTCTGGGCTAGTTTTTCTTCCGTGTACAAAGTGAGTGCAGTGAGTTACTGAATATCACTTTGCATTTTCGCTCATTACTTGGCCATACAATGTCCATTTGACTTGAAATTTTCACACAATACCCTGTGGTCATATGAGATAACAACAATATACATTGCATCAACCATTCATCACTTTTTGCACATGTCAACAAAGTTACTAGATCCCTTTAACATGGAATAGTGCTAATGTTTAGGCTTGATAGGATAAAAAACCCACTCTCACATGGTGCAACCGCAAACCACGCGTATTAAAAAACCCATTCTTTATTATCACTTTTGAAATTTCTAATTTGTAAATTACATGCAGCCCAGCAGATTTCAAAGTAATTTTTTAGATTTAATGGAGATAATTGACACCAATAAAAAAAAAAGTAACCAAAGTAAATACATATATTAAATCTTCATGAACTACTACTACCTATCATGAAATAATGCTAATATTTAGGCTTGATGGTATATAAAAAAAAAAAACAGTGTTTACTATCACTATTGAAATTTAAAATCTTATTTTCTCCTCTCCAGGACGCTTTTTGTGTAGGGCCCACTTCGCCGAAACCAAGCTTGCGGCCAGGAAACGTGCATATGTGGGCACCGTTGCAGAGGGAACCAAACCAAAGGTACAAAGTTTTTACAAAGGTTTACTGTAGGGAACCCCCCTAAAAGAATGTAAATACAGTCAAACCTGTTTAAAGGGGCCGTCACATATCGCGTTTCTTAGGGGTCGGCCGACGTTCGCAGGGCACCGAAACCTGCTCCCAAATTCAGCGATTTCGGCCCGATTCCTTTTGTTTCCTGATGTTCATAGGGTTCTCCCGAACCCCCGTCCAATATGCGACTCTCTGGCGATCTATGAATTCGGCCGGGGTCCATTTGATTTGTGACGCATGCTTTAGCGGACAGCTATCTATATCAGCCATCCTGCCTATATAGTGGCCACCAAGGGTGATCTCCTGGAGAGAAAAACAATATTATAGAACCTGTCTATAGAGTGCACCTGCCTACAGTGGCCATATTTCTTGTTTCTCTTTCCCTTAGGTAAACTATTTCCCATACATCATCTGTGAATTCTTACATCCCCAAAACAAAAACAAAATAAAAAATTGTACGTCTCTAAATATTTAATGACATGAACATGGTACTTTTGTTAGGACACAATAATGGCATGTATGTAGCATCATGCAATACAAATTAAAATGTCCATATTTTTTACTCAGAACATTACAATTATGAAGATCGTTATAAGAACTTTGCATACTTTGCTCCTACTTCCAAAATATTATTGAAAAATATGAGCATTTTCCCCCCGTTTACACAGAAATTATCAACCATGAAAAGGCGCAAAGTATTCCTTTTAAATTGACACAATCGGTTTTGATTAATTTCTTTCATACAGAAAACAGCAATCATGACTATAGATGAAGTGGAAGACGAGAACGAGAACATCGCCCACCCCACCCCGACATCGCCCAAGTCACCCAAATCACCCAAAACGCCAAAGACGTCATCGAGGAAACGATCACTATTGCCTTCGTTCTCGTGGAAGAGATCAAAGACAACTCCCGAGAGGGATGGTAAGAAAGAGACTTTTATAACATTTTACAACATATATTCAACTCATAAATGGATGTGGTGTGGCAAGATTGGTAGAGCGCGCGCTTTACCGATCATGAGATTTCGAGTTCGAACCCTGCCCACTGCGTTATCACAATTTATCCACAATTGCTGCGGTAGGAGGTGAAAGCCTATATGTGAAGGATCTTCTCAATGCCCATGAGCCGCTTGGAAGGAATGCTCCTCAGGGAGTGGAGATGGTGCACGCAATGTGTGCTGGTTTGCATTGTATCCTATGACCGGGGGTAATAATATCATTGTAAAGCGCTTAGAGATGATTATCAATCATATTAGGCGCTATATAAATCAAGTATATTATTAATATTATTATAATCAACCCATTTACTACTAGTCCGTTCTTGTTATTACTTCCATGATAACAGTCTAAAATCATACTGTAACCTTTCATGTAACGTGGCATTTGATCACTTGGGTTGGGGTCGGGTTAGGTTTGGGATAAAGGTCTAAAGAGTCTAAAGGTCTCCAGGGTGCATGACATAGGGGAACAATAATTTAACATTTTTGGGAGGGGGGGCTATTAATTCAGAACTCAAATGTGCAATAAAAAGCCTTTTCTGTATGTCCAAGGAGTGGAAAAGTGTAGTAGAGCAGTATCATGAAAAGAAAAGAACAAAAGAAATCACCAATTAACAAAATGAAAATGCAATGTAAATTTACGGGGGGTTTTGTATGATTTTTTGTTGGATCTTTTAGGCTGTTTGGTGGATCTTTTAGGCTGTTTGGGAGCTAAATCCCCCTGAATCTCCACCTATTTCTTCCCCTGCTTGACCGACAAATATCCCACATTTTCTTGTCCCGCAGAGATGCAGAAGATGTACGCTAAGATGGCAGAGACGACAGGAACCCTGACAGAGGAGGAACAGGCCAGATACAACCTGGGAACCTCCGTCAACACCGATGATGAGCTGGATGAGTAAGTGACGATCATGATGATGACGGTGGTCGTGGTGTTGATGATGGAGATGATGATGATGATGATGGTGGTGGTGGTGGTTATGGTGGTGATGATGACAATTTGGTAATATATGGCACGTTTCATGACTGAAGTCTACACTATACGTTTCATTGGATCACTATCAATTTGATGATGATGTTGACGATGATGATGATGATGATGATGATGATGATGATGACGATGACGACGACGGCGACGACGACGATTGTGATGGTGATGGTGATGATGACAATGTCGCCAATGGCAATGATGTCGACGATGACAATGATGTCGACGATGACAATGATTAATTTGAAAGTTGACCAATTTTCAATTTAAGACCTTCTTGTACCTCTCCCACAATTTTTAAACAAATTTAGTTTCTTTGTTTTCTAAATATTAATTACCCGGCTCATTTGTGTGATGTTGTTTCCGTGGTAACAGGTCGTCAGAGAGTGAACTTGATGAGGAGGAGAAGGCATGGCTGGCGAAGGAGGGGGGTAAAATCCCATCAAGTGAGTTCTATGTCCCTTGTGCTAAGAAACCCAAACTATATTGATTTGTAGAATTTGTCCCAAATTTGTTAGTATTTTTAGTACTTTACTATATTTCTCAGGGCTACACAATAATTTTTACTTTTGAATAAAAAACTAGCTAGTTGAAAAATACATGTATATTTGATTGATAGTCTTCATATTGTTTTTTTTAATGTATTATATTAGAAATATAGAAAAAAAATGAAGTACATTTAGCAAACAATTCTCAATATTAATTGTTCTAATTTTCGATGTATATTTGAACCCTTAATGTCTATTATGTGATAATGATACAAGTTCTTAATTCAATCAATGGATATCTGCATGTACACATTTTTATAACGTGTCAATAGCAAAGTGAGATAACAAATTTAAAAGGCAAACAAATTTCTAAGCATTTTCAACTGAAATTCAGAAACATTTTAAGTATTGACTGTTTGGTTTGAGATTTCCTGTATGTTGCACCCCAACATGTTTGGCAACTTGGTTCTGTAATGATGTGAATATTTATTTCTGTGTTGCATGATTGTGGCTACCATACCTACCATCCATATACAGTGGAACCTTATTATAACGAGGTCCTTTGGATCATGAGAATTACCTTGTTATATCAGGTATTCTGTGAAATCTTGGTTATAAATAAAGAGCTTGGACCATCAAAATTACCCTGTTAAAAGAGGGTTTTGTTATTAAAAAGCAGAGCTCTTTATAATGAGGTTCCGCTGTAGACTGATTCAGTTTCAAGTCTATAGTACTCTAGCGTCAGCCATAACTGCGGGGCTTTGAGCATGTCTCGCATGCTGAACAAAAGTTTCCAACCACTTTGATTTGTTTAGCAGAGAAAAATACACCTGCCATGTTGATTAATAATGTTTAAAACCTATCAAAATCATCTTTTTTTGGTACTCTTGGATGGCCCCCAGTTATGGCTGACTCTGCTTACATCTTTTTTTTAAAACCGAATCAGTCTATAGAGTACCAAAGTGTGATGTCACAGCTATTCGTTGCCATGGTTAATGGTTCTATACAATGTTAGGCAAGCCAGATATTTTGTGAACTAGCGGTTGCTAAGAAGGCGATCGTCCAAATTTGACCTACTACCAAAAGCCTGAATCAAAGGACAAATTGTTTAGAACATCAACATGTTGTAATGTCAAAATAATCTGAAATCATAGGCAAGCCAGAAATGTTGTGACCTAGCAGTTGCTATGGACACAATCATCCAGTTTCTAACCCACTACCACAAGCCCGAATCTAAGGACAAGTTGTTTTTGAACTATGACTATGTTATAACATAATACTGTGATGTCACTACTTTGGTACTCTGTTCTTACCTGTGTATTAAATATCCCTTCACGATCTTGCATGTTGCATGCTGCTTGTATTCATTCTTGTTGCTGCATTTTGCTTACTGGTATATTTGCATGTTTCTTTACATATTTATTGCATGCTATCCTTTTTAATTTCATTGTTGTAGATATTTGTAGAAGAAAAAAAAATGCAGAATACATGTACACTTGAAATAAAGGACAGTTTTTTTATAAAAAGGGAAATTAATGCGTAATTAATTTTACATTTTTGCCTTCATCAATAGACAGCTTTAGGCTTGTTCAGGGAGCAATGTACAGTAGTACATGTACAATTTGTATTGAAAACAAAATTTGTTGAGTTTTGCCATGTAATTGTTTTAAGTTTAGGTACATGCTTACGTATTTTGACGAATTGAAGCCATTTTTGTCATTTATTTCTCAAGTGGAAATATTCAGACCATTTGATTTCATTTGTAGTGAATGCTTGACAAGACAACAATATATTGTCAATAGTGCACCCTGTGCATAGCATGAAATAGAAATACATGTATGAAATGTAATCAAAATTGAATATGTAGTTCTGAGAAAATTATTCAATAAAGGCAAAGTTTCATTAGATAATGAACGTGAAGTCGAAACAAATCAAAATAGAATGAATGTAATATCTGTTGTACCCTTTTGACAATTTTACACGAAAAGAGAGATGGGGGAGGGAAATGCAGTAATGCCTTGTATTATACCCTTGAAAGATGTTTATCTTCTCAATATGAAACAAGCTAATAAAATGTAGATTTAGATATAACAAAATATATGTATTTGTATCATGCAAAACACATTTCATTCTATATGTACTTATCACCACCTATAATGTTGCTATTTATCCACTGTAGTAATTTAGAATAGTTATCATCCTTTATCTTATTTTCTCCATTTAGTAGTTTATTAGAAAAACCCATGTACACTGGCTCTCAGAATAGGCACAATTATTTATCAAAAGCTCACTTAACAAAACAAATTATCTGCTTGAATGCATAATGAATATGTTATAAGAAAAATATTTCAGATTAAACAACAACAAAAAATAAGCAGGACTATATTTGAGCAGACTGCAGAAATACTTCTGTAATTATACCAATATTGTTGTTAATTAAAATGTCGAATTTCATGACTTTAAGTACTGAACAATGAGAGGGCTTAATAGGATGATCTGATTAAATGAAGAGCCCCATAAAATCATAGAAACAGCATCAAAATCATAAAAGGGATCCTGTAATTGCTCATAGAGTTCAATGCAAAATTGAAAATGTATATATCAGAAAGAATTTAATGCAAAATTTAAAATGTATATATCAGAAAGATATCTCAGTGCGGACAAGCTTTGAAAAAAGCTCTCCAGAATTTAGCTTTTATTTTCCTCTTTGGCTGAAAGGCTAAAATCTACTTTTGAATTTCACTGGTTGAGGAATGATAAAGTAAATTATCATCACTTTTGATTGAGCACACCTGGGGGTATTTTACTAAACACTAAAATCGGTTTTAACATCTTCTTGATCACTAAAATATTGACGCTAAAATCGATTTTTAGTGTTTAGTGAAACACCACCCTGATTGAATGATTCCAAAGGGTGGTTATTTCTAAAAACTAATAAGAAAAAGCATAATTCAAAATGTGTGAGTGTTAGTTTTCATGAATTTGACCCAATGTGGTAATTCTGAGAGTCAAGACATTTTGTATTTCATCATGTTTTAAATAATATTTTGTTTTTATTTTGTCTGTTATTAACCAGAGGTATGCCTCGACCCTGGGCTATTAACCGACTCATTCTTTTGATTTGTTTATTTTGCTTTTTGCTTTAAAGGGATAGTTGAGTTTCGGTAAAGAGAGTACAGTTTTGGTCAAACTGAATTTTAGTAACCAAAACCTGCACCATTACATTACAAACTAATATATATAACTCCACCATGCTCGAAAGGAGTACAAAATTACAAATGACTAAGTAAAAAGCCTGTTATGATTCAAAAAGAGCCCTTAAAACTCAAGAGGGTGCTCTCTAAACACCCATCGATTTGAACCATTTTGAATAAAATATCGTGCAAGTGATTTTTGGTAAAAATTGTGATTAGATAGAGAGATAATCAACAACCATTTAAAAACCTCTTTTGTAAATTTTTGAAATATAGGAAGCATTTTTTTGGTGTAATTTTAACGGCTGATTCAAAATTATTGAATATTTGTGGGGCCCCACAATTATTACAAATGGTTATGTTCATGGATATTTCAGCTATTTCTGAACCGATTTTGATCAAATAAAGTTTATTCTGTCATTAAAACTGTATGCTCTTTCAAATTTGACACTCAGTTTTTCATTATCTCACAAAAAATTATTTTGTGTAGTGCCCTCTTTACCAAAACTCAACTATCCCTTTAAATCATTCATTTGAACTACTGTACATCTTGTATATAACAGTGCCTCCTTGATACTAAATGTACACTACATACATTGTACTTATACTTGGTTTTAAAGCAAATTCTTGTTTGAGGTGTCCTACCTATCGTTCATTCCCACATTTTACTTTGTATTTAAGATGGGGAACATGTAACAGATATTTATATGTTCATATTTATTTGGGTTTGTCTTGTGGTCCCATAACTTCCCTTTAGTAGTGGATTTTTTTTTCATTTTAAAAATGTCGTGCTGATTGTGCTTCCAACTAAATATGACTGTTAATATTAGTGTTTTTTGTCCTGATCTTGATAGATTTAGACCATTTTTTGGTCAGAGATTCATATTATTAATCTTTTATTCTATTATAAAACGCTTTTCCAGTCATAAATGTAGTTGAAGAAAAACAGCACAAATTACACAAATTTAGGCTATCTGTTGTTTAGAGAATCAACATTATCAGATTTTACATGTTTAAAGTTTAAACTTGACAGGCTGCAAAATCAGTTAAAATATTGAAATAAGTAAATAAATCTCACAGTACACTGTACCATTATCCACCCACTACTTTAATAATTTTAAACATTTTGAAACAGAATCACTTAGGATTAATTTGAGAAACAAGCTACAATATTAACTCCACATGATTATGTTTAAAAGAGGGATACAAATACACCTTTAATTAAAAACCCAACCCCGCTAAAATTTACAATAACTTATTCTACCCCCTCCACATTGGCCCGTATTCACAAAGGAGGTTTGTACAAACCATGGTTTAAACCATGGTTTACATCTATGGAATGCCAATTGTAAACTGATGGAGAGAGAATGTGTACCATCAATATTGTTAACAAGTAAGGAATTTACATTCTCTCTCCATCAGTTTCCAATTGGCATTCCATAGATGTAAACCATGGTTTAAACCATGGTTTGTACAAACATCCTTTGTGAATACGGGCCTATGACTTTAATATCTTATCTTTTAGTGTGCTATACATGTTTGTCTTAAAATCTTTGTGTGCCCTATCCCCAACTACTTCTAACGTCATTTGCAACTCAGTTGTAGTTCATGTGTCTACCTCTAAAACCTATTTGAGGTAAAACGATTTTTAGTATAACACGGGTCTCTGTTTAAAGGGATAGTTGAGTATTGGTCAAACTTAACTTTAGTAACCAAAACCTGCACGATTACGATACAAACTAATAGTTATAACTTCACCATGCTCGAAAAGTATACACAATTACAAACGACAAAGTAAAACCCCTGTTATCATTCAAAAAGAGCCGTTACAACTCGAAGTGTCAAATTAACTCGGCGCGAAGCACTAGCGTTGTAGGTCCTAATACGGGACTCTATAGTGCAGTGTGCGGTAATACGGGACTGTAGTGCAGTCACTGTGTGCGGTAATACTATACAGTAGTACGTGTATATTATGTATCGCAACCATAGAAGTATGACTCCAACACTGCCGTTGACGCAACACGCAAGCCCCATTCGCATTCGTTCGCCTTTCGTTCACAGTCGCGCTAACACACGGAGAGACTGGTCCATGAGGCGCATATATCACTGATTTTTTGCGGAATGGAAGGAAAAATCATAATCTTAATCCACCCGGTAGTTGGATCACATATTGGAGAGTAAATTGCTGGTAAGTACCGTATCATATGTATAGTTTTAAGCACAATTAGCGTGCACACAAATATTTGGTTTCAGAACGCTAGTGCCTCGCACTAGCGGTTCTAAAAAGTGATACCCGGGCGTCAACCACTTTTATATAATAATTTTGAAAGCAAATTTCACAACAATTAGAGCATTTGAATGGAAATTATTATTATTTCCCATGTTTTTTTCGATGATCTTTCATATGGAATTGAAATCAACCAAATCCGTTACAATCGATGTTGGGGGGGCACTTTGGAAATTACCAAAACTCAACTTGGCCTTTAACGTGTGCCTTTTCCAAAACTACTTCATTATTTGCAACTATGCAGCAATAATTTGGTGGCTACCTCCTACCTTTTAAACTTATGCGATGCAAATGATTTATTATAACACAAGTAGAAGATGTCCTTTCTGTGTCTCCGCGTTTAATGTGTGCCCTTTCCAAAACCACTTCATCATTTGCAACTATGCAGCAATAATTCTGTGGCTATTCCCCCTCTCTAATTCACAGCTGTCCTGAAGCTCTAATAGTGAAACTAGATTTTTAACCAAACCAGAATAGTCGTTAACCATGGTGGTTTTCCTCAAATCTTTAACTCTTCTTTGAAGATAAGCATCTTATTGTGTCGCTACATTTCTTTAGAAAAAAATCTGATTGCCCCCCCCCCCCCCCCTTTATCCTCTTTTTTTGTTGTTATAACTTATAGGTATGGATATTATGTAGAAAGTTTTCAGTTTTCAGGGTGTATCCAAATTCCTTCATTTATAAGTTTGTTTCTTTAACATCACTTTACATAATTACACATCCATGCCATATCTCTTATTGTTTTTGTTTTATTATTAGGTATTATACTATTATATTAGGGGTATTTATATACATGTACATGATGAATATTACCAATCGTTATTTTGGTGAAGTTTTATTTCTTAATATTAATGGGATTTCTAAAGAGGGGTGGTCTGCTTATTTTATGTTCAGGGCTTTTCTAAGGTGTTATTTATCATATTTTATTTTCCCCATAAACGAGCATCACCTATGATCCCTTAACTTTACATTCACATTCACATTCGCAAGCCCCTTTAATTTTATTTTCAATATTTTGGTATATCAGTTTTGCCATCATCATTCTTAATTTTACTTCAAAATAACCTTCATATTACATATATATACATACATGACCATGTGCTTTAATCTGATGACAACATATTGTAAGCTTCAGCAGAGGATACAAACATAATGTATATAATCCATGATTTTTCCAAAGAAACTATTTAAAATCAGATTTTCTAAACAAAATCCTGAGCTTACTTTCCATTCATTTCTCTCATAAGGTAAATATGAGTGAAATTGCATGCAGTTTTCATTTCTAATTTCAAAGCATTCAGGATTAATACAGCAATACTCGCAACAAACATTTGGTAGTTTGTTCCAAATCTATTCAAAATATAATCTTAAAATGGTACACACAATGTTTAAAAACAATAATTCCCTAGAATACATAATACACACATACGGTAAGAATTTTGTTTTCAAAGGTGTTTCTGTTTTCTTTTTTTTCTTGCCAGTGTTGTGTTTCCTGTAAATAAAGCAGAATTTATCTTCTCTGAACATTTTTTCGTTTTCAATTTGAAAAAAGAAATGCTTTCCCCCCCCCCCCCAAAAAAAAAAGTTTGCCGATTAGTGATTTATTGAAATTGCATCCCTCTTTCAAATTGAACAAGAATTTGCTTTAAAGTTGTGTATGAAAATAGTGAAATAATGTACATAAAATGTTTGAAAAAACGGACCTTTCTTTTATGTTGAAATGTATCAGAAAGAATACATTTTACAGAGTCTTTTTTATCTCGGAAGACAACTTGTGAGATTCTTCAATTACACACAGTGGTCTTGAAAATTTGTTATTGACTTGTAATACATTATTTAAAGAAATATTTTACTTCCGTGACTCATTAAAAGACCTGTATTACTCTGTGAGAATATGTTTATTCGTGTTTATTCATACAAGTGTTGTTCTATGCAATGTTCTGTATATTTGTTTAAGTCAATTTGTTCAAGGAGAGAGCACTGTTATATAAATGATGTACAATATGTTTTTGCTTTGTAAAGTCAAATGCCTCACATGTTTAATTTTCCTTTTCTTTTTTCACAATATGTGTTCCTCCCATGTATACAAATGTAGTTGTTAACATACATTTTATAGCCTCAAGTTGCCAGCCTTCCTTTCAGAATGTTTGGTGTGTTGTGGTGTGTTGTCTCGCATGCTATATCAGTGCTTTTGTAGTTCATATAATAGATCTAGTGCCTGGTTTACAAGCCTATGTCGCTCAGTGATGTTGTTGTTTGGGTTGTAGTGTTTCAAGTGGTTTTCGCATGACCGTCAAAATGACCCCCAGTAGAAGTGGTCGTTTGTAAACCGTCATCCCGTAGTGCAGCGTGTTCACTTGCATCCAATCATTTCAACAGCACATGGATATCATCAAGTAAGTCTTGTCTTTCTTGTTCCGTTATTGTACCCACATGTTTTATGAAATGAACTGCTTCAAACCACTGGTGGTGAATGAATCCTCATTTCACTCCTGTTTCTCTAAAAGGAATGGAGAGCGTCGAAGAAGAGGAAGAAGATGAAGAAGAAGAGGAGGAGGAGGAAGAAGATGAGTATGACGATGAGGAGGAAGACGAAGAAGAGAAAGACGTTGAATACGAATATGAAGAACTTGAAGAAGAAGAAGAAGAAGAAGAAGAAATGGAATCTGGAGAGGAGAGTGGCGAATACTACACGGACGTCAGTGATGAAGAGTATGAAGACGAGGACGAGGACGAGGACAGTGATGATGAGGAGGAGGAGGAAGTTGAGGAGAAAAAAGAAGAACCAACTTTCCAACACATACGCAGCATCTCGAATCTCAAGATGCAGTGGCTGAACGACACAAAGGCTCCTCAGATGGCACCATGGAAACCACCGGAGGTCATCAAGAGGGAGAAGGAGGAGGCAGAGAGGAAGCGGAGAGAGGAGGAGGAGGAACAAAGACGACTGGAAGAAGAGGAAGAGCGGAAGCGATTGGAGGAGGAGGAAGAGGAGAGAAGAAGGTTGGAGGAAGAGCAGAGGCAACAAGAGGAGGAGGAGAAAGCGAAAAGGCAAGCAGAACTGGAAGAAAGAATATCAAGAGGAGTAGAGGAAAACTCATCGGAGGAGGGGGAGGAAGGAAGAGAAGATGGGGATGCCCTCAGCGCACTCAGACACGATCCCCATGGCGACCATTGGGTAGAGAGGAGGAAGAGTTGGAGGGACAACTTGGCCAACAAGTACTCGTACTACGAGGATGATACGCCCATTGGCAGGAAGCACCGGGCAGAGCTTGAAGAGGCCGGAGCTTTCGCCCAGCTCTTGGGCGAGGAAGATGCAGTTGATGTCGGAGAAACCTTCAAAGACTCACAAAATCAGGAGGGATATGATGAAGTTGATACCAAGGATGAAACAGAGGAGTTAGATGATGAAGAAGTTCTTGAAGGTTTTGAGGATAGTCTGGATGGAGACCTTTCCCGAGAGGGAACCATGGAAAGGGATCTTCGGGACATCGCTACACTTGCCCAGAGTTATCTCGCCGAAGGAGAAGATTATGATGACGATCACGGATCGTCAGAACATGTCGAGACGGAAGAGGAGGATATAGGACATGAGGACCAGGACTTGCAGGAAGAGGACTTGATTAGTGCCGACTACACAGAAGAGCTAGTCAGCTACGAAGCAGACCTGACCAAAGGCACTCTTCAGGACACTGAACAGAGTGAGAGCATTCTTGACGAAGAATACATGGTTGGCAAGGTTCAAGTCAATCAGATGCATGGAGTCATTGAAGGAGAGGTCGTCACTGTGGATTATAGCAGTTCAGAAGCAGAGGAAATAGACATTGATGAACTCATTAGTAGTCCAGATAGGAGTGCGATGTCCACTCCATCTGGCGGTAGTCATCCGGCGCTGAACGACGCAAGACCAGCACTTGCCCCGCTCCAGACGCGAATCGTTGATATCTATTCGGACGATGCGATAACTCCAAATGATGAGAGTTCGGCACTGCAGGAGCCTGATTATGAACAATACGAACCAAGTTCGGAAGCGTGCGAACCAAGCTCTGGAGCGTATGAGCCAAGCTTAGAGCCTTTTGATCCGAGCTCAGGGCATTATGAACATTCATCAGAACTTTGCGAACCCAGCCCGTTACCTCATGACCTTGATACAGAGTCGGAGCATAGCAGTGCTTTGCCCACTGACCACGAAGCAGTACTATCGCAGAATAGCGCAGAATTCCAGACCAACAGTACGGCATCAGAGTTTTCTAGTTTAGAACCAAAGAAATGTGAAGTAGGTACTAGCGAATACAGTACTGATGAAGACCCGCTTGCTAAGCATTCCTCCCCAGCAATAAAAGTAATAGATAGAGACTTAAATGATGAGCAAGATGTGTTTGAACTGGTAAGTGTTACAAACGAGGCAGTAGGCCTGCCTGGAAGTCACCTAGTTAGTAACTCGGAGAATAGAACTGATACAACTCAAATCAATTCAATCACAACTCCTTTAAATTCCTCAGGAAACAATGTACTTAGGGAACAGCCAAGTGCCAAACAAGAAGATAATATTATTGAAAGGACTAGCGTTAACGATATAAACGCAAGTAAGGATTCTGCCATTGAACAGGGCAGACAAGTAGACTCTGTTGAAATTGAAGGTGAGCATTTACCGCCACTCCGTCGAAGGGAGACTCCAAACACGTACGGTAGTTTACCCCACAAGAAGAACCAGAGATTTAGTGTTGAGTTTGAGGGTGAGTTGGATGTAGATTCGATAGATGATGCTGCTGCAGCAGGCATGACTGGGAGTCCTTCGTTGCCTGAGAATCTGAGTGAAGCAGCTGTATTACCACCACCGTCCAGGCCGAAGTACCGGTCACTCTATTCAAGAGGAAGCGGCGGAGTGCGATCATTATTGTCATCGTCATTTTCGGAATCCTTTTGCCAGATGCCGTCGCTGGATGACATTAATGGAATGAACAACTCAAAGAAGTCGGAGGAGAAAAGTGAACTCGGTAGTAGTGCTAATAAGAATGCAAACAATGCTATGGCAAGTGCAAAACCAGAGGATATAGTGATTACGGAAAGTGCAAAGTCAGATGATATCGCGGCGAGAACATGTGCAAGTCCAGATGATGTCATCTTGAGGGCGGAATCAAGCGGAGAGTACGTCCCTCCCCCAAGTGCAATTCATGCAGGGTGCATCATGAGGGACACCCTGTCCGGTAACCCCCAGGCGAAGTCTCATACGACAACGGCAAAGGCCAAGGTGGAGAAACAGCGGAGCAAGAAGGGAAGCCCGAAGAAGCGCATCCTGAAGCGGTCGAAGGACAAGCGGAAGAGTGAGAGTGATGTGGTGGTGAAAGAGCATGGACGGAAAGAGGACAGGCGGAAACAATATGAGGTAGTTGTTGATGAGGAGGGAAAGGAGGCTTGGCAAGAAGGGAGAGGTGGTGGTGATGGTAGGTTGGGTGTCCCGGGGCTTCTGTCAGGACCAACTCCTGATCTTTGTCAATCTTGTACCCCTCATGATCTAGAGCACCGCAGCAGCAAACGAAAGTCTTCCAGCAAGAAGAAAGGTAGCAAATCACCGGTGGCTAATCTCGAGGTGCCCTTGGCTCACGGCGAGCTCGAAATCCCCATCGATGAGCTCTCCCCAATGAGTGATGTCCCGCCCCCAATGTTCGAGGGCGGCATCCCTCGTTCAGAATCGCGGTCCAAGGAGAAGAAGTCCAGACTTAGCAGGATGCGTATGGACCTTCCCCACCGGAGAGATGCCTTGAAAGACAAGAAGCGTCAGTCGAACGCTGGCATCACGGAAGTCGACGAGGGCCAGACACCGAGTCGGGAACTCAAGCGCTCCGAGAGTGCCAAGGAAGATAGCAGCATGTCGAAAAACAACGGCGCCATCCCAAAGCAGCGCAAGAGCAAGTCCTTAAGAAGCAAGAAGAAGGTCTCTACCGGAAGGCTCAATCTTTCATCGACAGAAGGCGACAGCGGGGGAGAGGGTGACAGACCACCGCTCTCTCCTAGTGCCCTTGACCTACCTCTAGGGATGTTTGGGGAAGACGCTCCCAGATCGAAGCGGAAGGTCCCGGATGTCGTTGCGGACCTCGGGGTGACCACGCCTGAGGCGGCCGCATCGGAACAACTCCCGAGGCTCAGTAAGTTGGCCTTTAGATTTTGTTAATTAGGTAGAGATACAATACATGTATATCAAGTTTGTTTGATGCCATTTGAAATATATGAATGTTGATTGGAGTAGAGATACAATATATACCAAGTTTGTTTGATGACGTTGAAGAAATTTGAATGTCACAAACAAGTTCCTTGATTAGAATAATTCCTAAAACTAATAGTTGACCCTTCATTTCAGATGAAAATGAGAATCAAAGTCGATATGTATTGATACATTTTTTTCCCCAGTTGATCATTTATTAATAATTTTTATAAATGCTGGTCAATGTGAAACTACTTTAATTTCTGTTATTTTCTCTCATGTATACCTTTAGGAACGGATGATTTTGCATAAGTTGATATTTAATTACAGTTTAAAGGGTAAATAATGAAGTTAATTTGGCAAGCTTTATGGAAATGAATGAATAAGTTGCATGTGCATGAGCATTATGATATCTTGATTATATTTAGTCTTCTTTCCAGCCCCTTTGATATATCTTACCAATAATTGCTGTAATTTGACGAGATCATAATTTTCAACATGGTTTCTAAACTTTCTATCCACATTTCCAGTGGTTAGTGAATAGAATAATTATACATGCTTTTTTAGAAAATAATACTGAAATGTTTTTATTGAACTCCAAATAAAACCACTGGCTTAAGCAAAAACAAAAAAAAGGACTTGGAAGAAGACTATTATAGCGAATCAAACGAAAACCTTTTATTTTGTTTAAAGCAGATTAAGTTTGCATTGGAAAAATGTGCATTTTGAATTTGAAGGTCATTCAAATTTAATGTTTTGATAACTTTGTTTTAAATTTCATGTTTTTAACTTTTGTTTTTATTTGTTTCTCTCCCTACCCCATTCTCTCTCTAAAATGATCAAATTTCCAATGAAAATCATTCCTTGCCCCTGTCTTTTCACATTCATTTTTATTGTAATTCATTTTCATTTTTTTTTTCAATCATCCCCCCTTTCAAATTTTGCATAATTTTCCCTCCTTTTCATCCCCATTGTCTCATTGTCCCTATCATTTCATCTATTATCATTTCATCTATTATCATTTCATATTGATATGATCCATTCTCTTTGTTGCCCATTGTTTTTTGCATCGTTATTCATGTTATCTTCTACTATCTTCTCTCATTTTTGAAAATTTTCCCCATTCTTTCAATCCAATCATCTCCAATTGTTTAATGATATCCTCGTATAAATGATTTTTCTTCCATTCATATGGAAACCCATCTCATTCCCATTCCATAATCTGTGATACCCTATTCCAAACCTCTTTCACAATATAAATGTTCCCTTGCTTTAATCCTTCCTCTTCCTCTGTATTAACCCTACCCCCTCATCTCGTACCCATCCACCCCCCCCCCCCCCAAAAAAAAAAACCAACACACAATCTTAACCCCAAACAGTCAAGAAGCTGAGCGTGGATGCCAGTCTGATCGGCGGCTTCGACGATTTCGGCTCGACGACGGAGGAAGAGGAGGAGGGGCTGTCGTCGTCAAGGCAACGGGACGAGGAGGTTAAGAGTTCCCAGGAGCGGCTTGAACCCCGGTCCTCACCGGCGATGTCCGGCTCGCCCCGCCACAAGGCGAAGTCCCCCCGCCGGATGTGGGGCAAGCGATTCAAGGTACGTACACAAGCAAGCAAACAAATAAATAGGTAGACAAACAAACAAATAAGCATTAAACAAATTAAAAAACAAAACAAATAATTAAACCAATAAGTAAACTAACAAGTAAATTAACTAAAAAGTAAGCAAATTAACAAACTAAGAAACAAGTAAACAAGCAAGCTAGCAAGTAAAAACAAAAACAAATAAACATGCACATTATGCATGTAATGGTTCAATGAATTGTCTTTTCATGCAGTTTTATTAGGAGTCTCATTGAGTACTTAGTGATCATTTATAATTTTGTCATTAAAAGAAACTATGAACTCAAATGAACTTTGTTTGATCACAAATCATAGATCAAATGCAACTTTCATTTAATTGTAATTCTTTATGTAACAGACCCATTAGCTGATAGTTATTATAATGACCTAATCAAACATTTTGTGAAATGTTTGCCTAATTCTTACTATCCACCCCTTTTCATCACGCTTCTTCATCTCTTAATCAATAAATTTCTTTTTCAGATTTAAAATTCCTGTAATTTTCCTTCTTTGCATATTAATCTACATGTAGATGAGCTTCTGTATAATCTAGATTAGTTTATGATATCCAAAGTTGTCTATTTCCTGAAACTGTTTGATTCTTGTTCTTGGTGCTAATACACCGTACAGTGTGCATAAAACATGTAATTGATAAATTATGTGAATGTATGAATATTTATCTATCACTATTTCAAATGCACTTCATTCATTCCTTCCTCCTTCCACCGTGTGAACTTGGTAAACAGAAGTTAAGATCATTGAAAAAACTCCGGAAGGTAAAAAGAAAATGTTATGTGGAAGTTAGACCCTGTTAACGTCCAAGTGGCTGTTTTCATTTTGTTATATTTAAATTTGATTTCCATTCCCAGGGCTTGTTGTATAACCGTTCCGTTCCGTCTATAGATTCCTAATTTTTATTTATCTGGTTTAGGTCTTATTGTATACATGTATGACGTTCTGTCTTTGTGCATTTTTTCTTCTTCTCCTTCTTCTTGGTTGGCGTCGTCTTCTTCCTTTTCTTCTTCTTCTTCTTCTCCGTTTTCGTCGTCTTCTTCTTCGTTATCGTCATCTTCTGCTTCTTTTTCTTCTCCTTCTTTGACTTCTTCTTCTTCTTCTTCTTCTTCTTCTTCTTCTTCTTCTTCTTCTTCTTCTTCTCCTTCTCCTTCTCCTTCTCCTTCTCCTCCTTCTCCTTCTCCTTCTCCTTCTCCTTCTCCTTCTCCTTCTCCTTCTCCTTCTCCTTCTCCTTCTCCTTCTCCTTCTCCTTCTTCTCCTCCTCCTCCTTCTCCTCCTTCTCCTCCTTCTCCTTCTCCTTCTCCTTCTCCTTCTCCTTCTCCTTCTCCTTCTCCTTCTCCTTCTCCTTCTCCTTCTCCTTCTCCTTCTCCTTCTCCTTCTCCTCCTCCTTCTCCTTCTCCTTCTCCTTCTCCTCCTCCTTCTCCTCCTCCTCCTCCTTCTCCTCCTTCTCCTTCTCCTTCTCCTTCTCCTTCTCCTTCTCCTTCTCCTTCTCCTTCTCCTTCTACTTTGCCTTTGCCTCCTACTCCTACCTCTACTCCTTCTGTTTCTTCTTCTACTCCTACAACTATTACTCTGGCTAAGAATCCATCTCTTTCTTCTTTGTCTTTGTTTTCCTCTATCACTCTCTTTCTCGCTTTTTTTCTTCTCCACATTCTCAAATTTTATCATGCTTTGCTTTCATCATCTTCCTCTTTCTTCTGTTTCTATCTGCTTCTGCTTTCTCTTGTTTGTTCATTCTCTGTCATTCTCATCTTCATCTTTAACGTTCATTTCCTATCATTTATGTTTAACTTTAAGTTAAAATTCTCTTTCTTTTCTTTTTATTTTGCTTTGCTCATGATGTATGTTTGCATGGCATGTGAACTTTTAGTTTATGACTTTGCTCATGGAGAAATATAGGCATCGTAAAAAGTAGTTTTAGTCTGAAATAGTGACAGTGAAACCTTTATAGATAGAATAGTTCTGGGAGTTAGTTCAGGTAGTAACAAATTAATTTGACATGACAGTATGGGTGAAAATCTTAAATACAGAGTTTACAATTATATTTTTAATTAGGGTTCCACTTTGTTACTTGTGAAAGGTTAGAAAAGCACATGTATACCTTTTTAGTTGATTTTATAATTGTTTTTATTTTTAGTTCATTATAGAATAATGTACATTAGGTTTTAATAAACTAATACAAAAACTACACTATTGTTTTATGTGGTAAAAGGTGGATTTGAGGACTAATTTTTATTTGATTTTATTTTCATCCACTTTATAGTAACTATATTATTTGACATTGTTTTGAATGTCTAGGGTAATTTGTACAAGTCCAAAACTATGTACACTGTAAACAAAATTTAAATAATAATCTATTTAATAAAATTGTATGTACAGTGTTTTTTTCTTTAAAATTGTTATTGTACTTCTATAAACAATCTATAAACGTTGATAGATTTGAAGAACTCTTTATTATGAAGCTGGTCAAACAAACAATTAAGCCATTAAAGTGGAGGATATAAACACTAAATTTTAATAGCGTAATTTCAGTTTTATGCATGTGCAATATGTAGGTTTCAGGGGGGGGGGGGGGAGTTTCACAAAGATCATAAGTTGGACTTAAAAGTTAAAATAATGGAAAGCCATTATTTGCTATGTAAATATTACATTTTGTTGAAAATCATAACTATCATCCATTATAAGGGAGATTTTATATTCTTGATGTAAACTTCATTAAAAGTATCAAATATGTGCATTTTTGCTATTGAATATTTGTTCATTCCAAGGCTACTGTACATGTACAACTGGCTTTCCATAACTTTTAAGTCTAACCTAAATTTAAGTTCAACTTAAAATTTGTGTGAAATACCCCCCAGGTTGCATTTTACAGGGGCATGCATGATTTGGCTTTTATTTTATACACCTGTTAAAAATGCTTGATATAGAGAACATGTAAATGATCTTTTAAATTATATATATATAAGATTTTGCTTTTATTTACACCTTTGAAAAAATGCTTGATATACAGTTACATGTAAATGATCTTTTATGTTTTTATACATAAAGGCAACGCTTTTGTGCTATAATTCAAGCTAATTTCCAGATCAATTGTACCCGATACCTAAATTGATGCATTTTAATAAGCATTGGAATTTGCAGATCAATTATATTTTTTTAAGTTGAGTAATTTGTATTGTATGTTTACTACATACATGTATATGTAACAATTGTAAAGCGTCTTTCAATATACACACTTTTCTGTTTATGTTGGGCAAAGCTTATTTTTGTAAAAAGAAGTACAATTATGCTTGTGTTAATTATATATATATTTTGTATAACAAAGACCTATATCATACAACAAAAATGCATTATTTTGAGGTTTAGAGAGGAAGTATAGCTATGTACTAAATCTTAAACAGTTGCTTTAAATTGCCCATCATATGTTTATAAAAATTAAATGTTTTTTTGAAGTTCCATTATATTGCACCCCATTTGATGAAAAAATAGGTAGATTTTTTAGTGAACTTGTGTGCAAATTTAATATGGTAGCTATGGGGTGATTTTCATTGACTGTTGATTGGTCTTTCAGCAATTTTGATATATGGAATGCCATTTTGAAGTCCATTATGCACCTTGTATGATGAAGAAATAGGTTGAATTTTTAGTGAACTTGTGTGAGAATTTCATGGTCACAAGGTCTGCTAAAAAGTAATAGTTTACCTGTGGGGTGATTTTTATTTACTTTTGATTAGACTTACATTTTGAATGAAATTGTGTATTTTTATGACATTGCGCCTTGTGTGATGAAGAATTGTATACTTACTGTAGGTAGATTTTTAAGGATGAACTTGTGTGAGGATTTCTTGATCACACTTGATGTTTAAACCATAACCATGCACTTGTAAGATTGACCGAAATTACATACAAAAAGAAAACTCAGAAAAGTGGTTGCAAAGTTGTGCGGATTACTTAAGCCATGTTTGTCATTGTTTATCTTTCATTTAAAAAAAAGTGAATCTATGCTTTCTGCAAAATATATCGATGATACCCCTACATTTTTGTACGAGATGTTACACATTTTTTTTTATGAAGCATTGTATGGCATAAAAATGTGCAATTATATTCAATTAATTTTGCAATCTAATTTTGTCCATCTAATTATTGCAAAAGTCTCAGGCAATGATTATGTTTTGCTACTTTCATATTTGAATACATATTTCTCCATCAATATTTTTATTTCAATACAAAGTTATGCAATTAAATTTGTTGAATTCTTGCCCCGTTCCTGACACTGAACATTTTTGTCCATCTAATTATTGCAAAAGTCTCAGGCAATGATTATGTTTTGCTACTTTCATATTTGAATACATATTTCTCCATCAATATTTGATTTTAATACAAAGTTATGCAATTAAATTTGTTGAATTCTTGCCCTGTTTCCTGACACTGAAAATGATTCGGACAAAAACCTGCCTTCAATTCGATACATACAGGAGGTAGTGTATTTTGCTTTAAATTACTTTCCCCCTTTTTTTAATATCTGCCATGCACCAATTTTTATTTCCAATCTCATTTGATTGGGCTGCATTTGAATTACAATGCTACTCCTTTCATGCACCAAGTTTATTTGCAATTTTGTTTGATTCGGGTTGCATTTAAATTGTGTTGGCATTTAACTGCCTTTGTTGCACCTATTATTAAAGTTCCTTTGCAATTAGGTTTATTTTTGGTTGCATTTTACTTCTGTTGGCAGTTCCCCCCCTCTACTCACTCATTTTTATTTGCAATTTGGTTTGGTTTTGGTTGCATTTAGTTCTGTTGGCATTTTGCCTCTGTATATGCACTAAGTTAATTTGCAATTTGGTTTAATTTTGGTTGCGTTTGATTTTGTTGGCATTTACCTCCCCTTGATGCACTAGCCAAGTCCAGTTTATACTTTGGTTTAATTTTGGTCACATCAAGTTTTGTTTTTAGTAGTTAGATACATATATAGTGTTTCATTTTAATTACATTTACTAAACCTAAGTTGATAGTTACAATTCTTCTTTTCTTTTGAATAGCTGTGCACCAAGTTTAATTTGATTTTGGTCTGATTTAAATTGGTTGCACTGGCATTCTGCTGGCATTTTTCTTTAAGTTGTTATTTACCATTTTCTCCTCTTTGTGCACCATGTTTAATCTAAACCTTATTTTCTTTCAGTTTGTTTTGGATTTATTTTCTTTATTAATAAGCATTATTTTGTTTTAGTTGGGTGTACAGCATTAAAATATTGGTACAAATGTTTATTTTACAGTGCCCTGTATCTGCACATGTATACAGCTAGGTTTATTTATAGATTTATTTTATCAGTTGCAGTACTTTAACTTATCTGATTTTTAGCTCATCCGGCCCGAAGGGCCCGATGAGCTTATGCCATGGCGTTGCGTCCGGCGTCCGTCCGTCCGTCCGTCCTTCCGTCCTTCCGTCCGTCCGTCCTTCCGTCCGTCCGTCCGTCCGTCCGTCCGTCCGTCCGTCCACAATTTTCAAAATGCTTCTTCTTCGTTATTTTTCAACCGATTTTGATTCTGATTGTTTCATAAGATAGGGCTAGGAGGGGGATTTAAAACTTCTACACAGAATCGTGAAATTCATTATATATGCTAATTTATGCAAATTTATTCGAAATCACAAAAAATGCTTCTTCTCCTTCATTTCTTGACCGATTTTGATTTGGTTTGCTTTATCTGGTAGAGCTAACTTTGGTACACTAAACTTCTACACAGAATTTTGAAATTTTTCTCCATTAATTAATTATGGTAATTTATGCAAATTTATTCCAAAAATCACAAAAAATGCTTCTTCTCCTTCATTTCTCGACCGATTTTGATTTGGTTTGCTTTATCTGGTAGAGCTAACTTTGGTACACTAAACTTCTACACAGAATTTTGAAATTTTTCTCCATTAATTAATTATGGTAATTTATGCAAATTTATTCCAAAAATCACAAAAAATGCTTCTTCTCCTTCATTTCTCGACCGATTTTGATTTGGTTTGCTTTATCTGGTAGAGCTAACTTTGGTACACTAAACTTCTACACAGAATTTTGAAATTTTTCTCCATTAATTAATTATGGTAATTTATGCAAATTTATTCCAAAAATCACAAAAAATGCTTCTTCTCCTTCATTTCTCGACCGATTTTGATTTGGTTTGCCTTATCTGGTAGAGCTAGGTTTCATAAGATAGGGCTAAGAGGGGGATTTCAAACTTCTATACAGATTCATGAAATTCATTATCTATGGTAATTTATGCAAATTATTCGAAATCACAAAAAATGCTTCTTCTTCATTTCTCGACCGATTTTGATTTGGTTTGCTTTATCTGGTAGAGCTAACTTTGGTACACTAAACTGCTACACAGAATTGTGAAATTTTTCTCCATTCATTAATTATGGTAAATTTTTTATTTTTTTATTTTTTTTATTTTTTTTAATTTAATTTTTATTTATTTTTCTATTTTTATTTTTATTTTTTTATTTTTTTTTTAATTTTTTGTTTGTTTGTTTGTTTGTTTTGTTTGTTTTGTTTTTTATTTTATTTATTTTTATTTTTATTTTGATTTTTTAAATTTATTTATTTTTTTTTTTTTTTTTTCCCATGTCCCTTCCAGGGCATCAAATTTTTATTTTTTGACCAGTTGAAAAGTGTACCACATGAAATTTGCGATATTTGATGTTGCGAGATGGCGGATGAGCGCTACGTCATTGACGTTCTGTTTTTTTTTTTTCTTTTACGTTGAAACAGGGCTCCACACTCACCTTTTTAACTCTTGGCCCATTCGGGGCCAGAAAAATAATTTGTTTCAACCTTTAGTGGCATGAAAAGTAATTCCTGCCCCCCCCCCCCCCCCCCCCCTCCTCAAATTATCTTCACTTTTATAATGTAAACTATTGAAAATCTCGCCCTCTAGATATTGATTAAAACTACAATTGCAGATACAAAATGTAGTTACTCATTCGATTGTTGTCAGTTTGAAAATCGAGTTACCTCCTTAGGCCATTATAAAAATGACTTTCATTAAATGTTTTCTTATTCCTAATATTAAAAAATTTAATCCCTTTATTGATCAAAATTGTGAAAGTATGGGTGAGGCTTGACATTGAAGACATTTCTGTGATTGCCAGTTTGAAAATCATGTGGCGCGCTGGTAGTTTCTCTGTTATTGCTGAAATAGCCAAATTTTTTTTTAAATATGAGATTCAGGATTTTTATATTTCCTGAATAAGGGTATCTTAATCAACCTTCTATGAAAATTTGAGCATCAGAAATCATGTTTAAATATTATTTTTCATCAAATAACAGCGGTTGAATTGGATGCCGATCTTTGAAGCGGTCCGTTTTCTCCCTTGTTTTAAAACTGCTTCAGCCATGTTCCAAATATTTGGCACTCATTTTGAGAGGGTTTGCCTAGTCCGAATATAACAAATTATATACCATTTTAAAGGTAATGACTTCTACTTTGAGACTTTTGTGAATTGTGTTGCTGGCCTCAGGTAGATTGTTACTGTTGAGCCCTTCATGAAGCACTTTCTTTCTCTGCATGGCTTTATATTTATTTGGCAAAGTGCACTTTTTATCTCATGTACGATAATTTGAAGGGTTAAAAGGATCAAATCATGAAGAAAAAAAACTGTTTAAAGATAATTGTGATAGGGATATGACAGGGCTCCACACTTACCTTTTTTTGTCAGTGGCCCGGTCAGGCCAGTGAAATGATTTATTTACCTTTTCTGGTTGTCCAAAAGAAAAATTTGCTCGCCCCAAAATCAAAATATCACTCTTTCCTGATCAAACCTGTGATTATAGATAAAGCATGACCGGGAAGAAAACAAGATCTTTCTAATTTTGTTAATTTCGGGTTGAAAAACTGCTTGCCCGTCGGGCCACCAAAATATGAATTTTATACATTTTTACTGGCCCGAAGTGCAATTTCACTGGCCCCGGAGGGCCAACGGGCCAGTGCGAGTGTCGAGCCCTGGATATAGTCACTGTAGTAAGTAGTTCAGTAGTAGTAGTTGTAGTACAAGTACATGTACATGTAGTAGTAAATGTATGCGCTATGTTATAATGAGAATGCTATGATTCTCCACCGTAAATTAATGTTTGAATTTCAATACATTTAAAGGGCATCAAGCGTGGGGATGCTACACAGCGGGTCGCCATTTTGAACTGGGCTAGTTTGCGCGCACCGCATGACACTGAGCTAACGTGCATTACGCACCGTGCGCAACGTGTACTTAAGATGGCGCCGCGCATATGATTTGACGAATCTGAACTACCTTTAACTCGTTCATCATTTATGAACATTCACTCCTAAAACTACGTGTAGATATCCACACAATTATGTAATGAACATGTAGTACTCTACTATTTAGACCTATTTTACCGTGAACATTTTTTCAACTTGTTTCTTTCAGCATAAGGTAAATTTCCAAAATTTCTATTTTAATAAAAGACTTTGTTTTGAAGCAATTTTGTGCGTGATAAATTGAGCTTCATTTCTTGGACATTGGCATATTTTTTTTTCCAATTTGAAATCATTTTGCTGTGTGCAAAGAGTTTGATCATGAAAATCAAGATTTGGGCTTTTAGTTGATAAATTATTGGTACAGCGTTAACAAATATAATTTCATCGCTTTTTGTTCCTGCAGGGTATTTTAATTTGAATGGAATAATTTTGTTTTAATTTATCCTATTACTGTTAAGCATCGTGTTTGCAAACATGCATTACTTTTCTTTTTAATTATTAGGTCTCTCAGATCTGCAGTCTAATTTCCCTTTTTTTTTATTTATTTTTTAATTTTTTATAAATATCTGTGTAAACTGTTAAATTTCCCTACAAATTGATTTCCCTCTTTTATATCATGGTTGTTTTCCTTTCATTGTATTATCTCCCGATGAACTTTAAACAAAATTTTACTTGCATCAATTTGTCTCTTTCTTTATTTCATTTAATAATGTTACTATGAATTGCGGGGAAAAAAAACCTTGCAGGCCAGGAATTTTGTCCCCTAATTTTGTAATTTGACAAATTTTGGTGGCCCAGAACTTGACCTGTAAATGGCCCCATGCAAACTGTTTTTAGATGTACATCAGGCACAAAGTACAACAAATGTGCGTAAAGTCGATCTGGGGCCCGTTTCATGAAACTTACAATTGATGTAACTTGTAAATCAACAAATTATGAAACACACCCCCCGATGTACCATTGCTTTTCTTTGTCTTTTTTCATGATGCTTTTTCGTGATGCTCCAGATTTCTACTTTTTCCTATATTAGTATTTTTTCTTCAATATGTGTGTGCTTTGTAGTAGATCCCTGCATATTGTTACAGCATCTTTTCTATATTTGACCGAGTTTTGACTACTATTATCCTTCAAGTGCTTTCGACTCTTTTTCACCTTTTCAGGCGATAAGTAAAAAAGCTGCCAGACAAGAACAGGTACAGGTATATAAATAATACTTGCTCCAGAGTACCTCCAGTCTGTGCATGCCGCCCACCCCCGTAGTACTACAGAGTGGTCTAACCCACACCCTCGTCACTTATATTGGATATGCCCCACCCCTTCCCCTTAATCGACCCATACTTGCTCCATGGTGCTCCAGTCTGTGCGTGCTGCCCATCCCCGTAGTACTGCAGAATGGTCTAACCCACACCCTCTCCACTTTTATGCTACACCCTTTCCCCTTATCTACCAATAGAGTACCGAAGTGTGACGTCAGAGCTATTCATTGCCATGGGTGATGGTTCTACACAATGTCAGGCAAGCAATGAATTGGTGATCTAGCGGTTGCTAAGAAGGCAATCGTCCGGCTCCAACCCACTACTAAATGCCAGTATGAAAGGAAAAGTTGTTTAGAACCATTGCTATGCCATAACAAAAGCATGTGACGTCACTACTTCGGTACTCTATAGTAATACTTACTCCAGAGTACCTCTAGTCTGTGCATGCTGCCCACCCCCGTAGTACTATAGAATGGTCTAACCCACAGGCCACACCCTCTCCTTTCGTATGCCCCGCCCCCTTCCTCACCAGCATCTACCAATCTTGTATTCTTGCAATGTGTCGGATATGATTAGAATGTGCATGATTGTATGTTTGACGTTTATAAAAAACTTGGGAGGCGTAATGTATTTCCTTTCACTAGCTTAGCTAGCACGAGCGTGAATAGGGGTTTTATTGGAAGTACCACCAGTATAAGAGCATTTTGTAGCTTAGTGGTTTAGAGCACTGGGTTCATATTTATTAAAGCCTGCTAGCTTAATAGTTTCATTTTGGATGTACTAAAGATATGAGCGTTTAGTTGCTAACTTGGGGTAAGTTAATAATGGCACTGTTGTGGACTAGGGAAACGGTTTTATTGCTCACTAAACCGCGTCATCTGAAATGGACTTAGCATGGAACTAAGCTAGCGGGGTTTTATGAATATGGGCCCTGGTCTAGCAATCTGGAGGTTTTGGGGTTTGATTCCTGGGGGGTGTTTCACAAAGATTCTACGTTGAACTTAATTCTAAGTAGGACCTACATTGTAACTATTATGGAAAGCCATTTGTAGCCTTGGTATAAAACATATTCAAAAGCAAGAATGGAAGTATTTTAGACTTTCATACATTTTTCATCAAGAACATGAAATCTCCTTGATAATAGAAAATATAATTATGATTTGAATCAACAATTTCTCAAAGAAACGAATGGCTTTCCATAATTGTTAAGTCCAACTCAGAGCTAAGTTCAACTTGGGATCTTTGTGAAACACCCCCCTGGTGGAGCCCAATTTACTTTGCTAATTTTTGTTACCAATTAATCAAAGTATGTGATTGCAGCTCCTGTTACCTACATCTTGTACATGATTGTGAAGTGTCTCGGGGGAAGGCCTGGTGCAGTAATTTTGTTAAATCAGAATAAACGCTTTACTAATTTAAGTCTGGTTTGTCTACTAATCAAAAAGTGTGTTATGATCTGCATGATTTGATGCTATTTTTATGTGTTTTTTTGTATATAAAATGCAGTGTTATTTTGCATAGGGTTACTGGTTGATTTACATGTACTAAGTGATACATTAACTTTGTCAAATTCAACCAAAAAGTCATTTCACATTTCTTTTGTACCATCTTGCTTTCCTTATGGTAACAAAATGGTAACAAAAGAATGAAATGGGTTTGAATTTTCCAAATGTCTCCTTAAAGGGATAGTTGAGTTTTGGTATAGAGGGCGCTACACAAAATAATTTGTTGTGAGATAATGTAAAACTGAGTGTCAAATTTGAAAGAGCATACAATTTTAATGACAGAATAAACTTTATTTGATCAAAATCGGTTCAGAAATGGCTGAAATATCCATAAACTCTTTTCAAAAATTTACAAAAGAGGTTTTTAAATAGTTGTTGAATATCTCTCTATCTAATCACTATTTCAACAAAACATCACATGCACAATATTTTATTTTAAATGGTTGAACCCGATGACTGTTTAGAGAGCACCCTCATGAGTTTTAACGGCTCTTTTTGAATGATAACATGCTTTTTACTTAGTCATTTGTAATTTTGTATTCCTTTTCGAGCATGGTGGAGTTATTACTATTAGTTTGTTATGTATTGGTGCAGGTTTTGGTTACTAAAATTCAGTTTGACCTAAACTGTACTCTCTTTACCAGAACTCAACTATCCCTTTAATTATGGAGATATATTATATGATTGGACAAAAAGCGTTATTATAGGAACTAGGAACGCTTTTGCGATTGTAGTCAAAATGAGTGTGCTCTATGTAATAAAATCTGACATACATTTATACTTTTTATCACTAGGTACCCCATGTTCTTTTTCTGTGAAACTATCACACATCATTCAGACAAATATTGCAATATTGTATTGGTGTACATTATGATGGAAGTCCCAAGTATCACATTTTGAAAAATCTTGTGAAGTTTAATAATGGATCACTTAAATCATTCAAATGAATAGACCTATCCAATAGTCGTGCATGTACATGTATACTGTTTATCACAGAATGCCATTGAGGGATGAATTCACTCAACAAATGTAGAGAGATTATTGTTGGTAGTATTAAATGGTACAATTTACATGTATATGCATGTACAGTATATCAAAAATTACCCAGAGTCACCCCCACATTTAGAATTCACCATTAAAGGCCTGGTCACATATCACCGGATAGCATTAAACGGATGCCCGACAGAGAGTATAATATTGTATCCGTTCGTATGCATTTCTTGTCCGTTCCTTGTCTGGCGATGTACATTGTTCTATCTGGCGGAATGTTTTGTGCATGAAGAAATGGAGACGGCTTTCACCACCAGATTATTTGATTTTGCAAATTGTCTATTCGTCGGGCATCCGTTTACGCTAGATCCAGTGATATGTGACTGGGCCTTTAGGTAGACATTCCTAGACAGATCATTTAGGAAATTCTGTACATTATAGTGTAACACCTAGTGTGTACTGTGGAAAAAAAGGTAGGACTAACTTGCTGTTTTTTCAGGTGTTAAATCACATTTATTAATTGTGTGTGTGTGTGTTTGCCATGCTAGCCTAGGATATTTTGTTGGAGACAGAATGTATACACAGTCATAAAACATGTTAGCATTAAGCCCTCTGCACACAGAGCCGACACGACCCGATCCGACTGGTTTTCTGTCGGTTTAGCTCAGTATACGTTGCCTCAGGACTCCTGTCTTGCCGGTCAAGAGCCAGTCGGAGATCATTCGAGGCCGCTTCAACATGTTGAATCGGCTCCGACTGAGCGAAACCGACTCTAGCCTGACTGAAAACCAGTCGGGTCGAGTCAGCTCTGTGTGCGGAGGGCTTAATGCATGTGTACACAGAGTGATAATCATTTCATTAAAAAAAATGTATAATGCTCTTGCAGTGGAATTTTTGAAGAGTAGAGTGACGTGAAATGCATGGATACACAAGCCTGGATTGACCTCTTTTTTTTTTTTTTTTAATGGATAAAACATTTGTTTTATTTAAGGAAAAAAATAACTTTTAAAGCAATACTCCACATTAGTATTTTATGTCCCCA
This sequence comes from Echinarachnius parma, assembly GCA_037951105.1. Classification (NCBI taxonomy): domain Eukaryota; kingdom Metazoa; phylum Echinodermata; class Echinoidea; order Clypeasteroida; family Echinarachniidae; genus Echinarachnius; species Echinarachnius parma. The sequence goes on from JBAMJV010001800.1 coordinate 122,715, forward strand.
AGTATTGTAAGAATAACATAGCATGCTAATATTCATTCATAAACAATGCAAGATTGCATTCGATAATCCACATTTGTAGTAAAAAGAAATTCTAGCTGATGACTTGAATTTAGTGAATGATTACATCATAGAAAAATTTAAGTTTTAACCTGTTCCCTTCGAGATTCAGAAATCTCCATTAACTTTGTACACAACCCACCCGGTTCCCGTAGTCAAGGGGCTAAGTGTCTTCCGTTATGTCTGTAAATATTTGTCCAACATATTTTGTATTCATGTACTTTCCACCAATCAGGAGAAGCGAAAGATGGAGGAGGAGGAGCTAAGCGTGCGGCTGACGAAGCGTGTCCAGAAGGAGGCCAAACGTCAGCATCATGCTCAGCAGCTGAAGCGCCACCGCTTGGCGCAGGAAATACAACGTCAGCTACAAGAAGTCGAGGTGAAACAACGAGAACTAGAGAACCGGGGCGTCGCAGCTGAGCGCGCACTACGAGGGGAAGAAAGTAAGTAATATCTCTCTAAGGTTACTTTTGAAACTTCTTTAATTAATCAACAGCTCGGCAGCTTAAGCGCTATGGCTTGGCGCAAGAAATCCTCCGTCGACTCCCAAGAAGTAGAAGTCAAACAGCACAAACTAGAGAACAGTGGAGAAGCGGCTGAGCGGCTCTACGAGGGGAAGAAAGTGATATCTCACTTAGTTTTTCTTTTGAAACTACCTTAATTGATTAATTGCCTGCCAGCAATAGCAATAGTGCCAATTTTTGAAAGACTTTCGATCTTGACATTATTTGTCTCTTCCACTGACCTTTGACCCCCAGCTCCAGAAGGTGTGGACGAGACGATCCTGATGCAGGAGTGGTTCAGCCTGGTCAACGAGAAGAACGCCCTCGTGAGGTTCGAGACGGAGCTGATGGTCCAGGCACGAGAGCTAGAACTAGAGGACAGGCACAGCCAGCTGGAACAGGAGCTGAGAAACATCATGGCCATCGAAGGTTGGTTTATAGAGGTGTTGATGTTGGTGATGAAGATGATGTCGATGGTAATGAGGATGACAATGATTAGTTTATGATAATGATGGTGACAATTATTACAACATTTGTGATGATGGTGATGGTGATGATGATGACGAAGTTGATGGTCCAAGCACGAGAGCTAGAACTAGAGGACAGGCACAGCCAGTTGGAACAGGAGCTGAGAAACATCATGGCCATCGAAGGTTTGTTGAAGATGATGATGTGGATGATAATGGTGATGACAATTATGTAAACATTTGTGATGATAGTGATGGTGATGATGATGATGATGATAATGACGGGGCTGATGGTCCAGGCACGGGAGCTAGAACTAGAGGACAGGCACAGCCAGCTAGAACAGGAGCTGAGAAACATCATGGCCATCGAAGGTTGGTTGAAGATGATGATGATGTGGATGATAATGGTGGTGACAATTATGTAAACATTTGTAATGATAGTGATGGTGATGATGATAATGATGATGACGGAGCTGATGGTCCAGGCACGAGAGCTAGAACTAGAGGACAGGCACAGCCAGTTGGAACAGGAGCTGCGAAACATGGCCATCGAAGGTTGGTTGCTGAAGATGATGATGATGATGGTAATGATGATGATGATGATGACAATGACAATGATGATAACGATGATGATGATGATGATGTTATGAAGATGTTGATGATCATGATCATGTTGATGATAGGGATGATGATAACAGCCAACTATAAGTGAGCCTCAAAATATTCAAGATATTGGTCTGTTACAAATTTGGGGGCCTGTCCGGGAGTAAAACATGATACAGTTATGGTGGTGATGGTGATAATGATGATAATAATGGAGATCAAGCTTAAAACACTCTTTGTAGTTGTTTCCACACAACACAGTTCCTCACTGCATAATCTTTCTTTTCTGATGATAACCATGGTGATAAACTGATGATGATGATGATGATGATGGTTTAAATGATAATGGTTTACTAAGAAATGATGATCAAACTAAAAACACTCTTTGTAGTTGTCTCCACTAAACAGTTCCTCACCGCAAAATCTTTCTTTTCTGTCTTCTTGTGAGCAGAAGGGAAGAAGGGTCATCAAGATCGTGAGGCCGAGAAGCTACTCCTGGATGAAATGTTGGAAGTCGTGGAGCAGAGAGATGCCTTGGTCGCCTTCCTTGAAGAAGAAAGACTCAAGTGAGTAAAACAAAATTGAAATCATTTCATAAAAATATGGTTTAGATTCAACCACATACAAAATACATTGGAAAATCTTGGCTTCAACCACCCATGAATATGAGATATTACATTCATTCATTCATTCATTCATTCATTTTTCATTCCAACGGAAGTATAAAAAACACACATTTTATGAGATGATCGAAGTCGTGGAGCAAAGAGATTCCCTGGTTACCTTTCTTGAAGAAGAAAGACTCAAGTGAGTTAAAAAAATAAATAAATAGAAATCACATGTCATAAAAATATGGTTTAGCTTACTAACCACATACATGTATGAATAAGAGATATTACATTCATGCATTCATTCATTCATTTTTCATTTCCAACAAAAGTATAAACAGTACAAATTTGTTGATGAGATGTTAGAAGTCGTGGAGCAAAGAGATGCCCCGGTCGCCTTCCTTGAAGAAGGACTCGTGTGAATAAAAACAAACACAGAACCCTCATAGATACATGTATTCATCCACAGGTCTATGAAAATTAAACTTTATATACACTCGCCCGTTCATTTTTCATTCCAAAGAAGGAAAACTTTAAAAAATGTATTTTCGATAAGATGCTGGAACTTGAGAAAGAATGACGCGATGGAATATCAACACAAAATCTTATTCCATGACAATAAATTGTAAAATCTGAGCTTCACCATCCATTGGTCATAAGACATCACATTCATGTTCATTCATTTATTTGCGTCTCCAACAAAAAACTATACAAAGCAATCTTTATTTATCATAAAAGGTAAGTATCCATCTGTGGATGTAAGAGTGTGTGTGTGATTATACATACTTGTTTAAAGTATACTCAAATTCCTTTCACTCCTTTTTCCAAAAGAGGTGTCACTTATTAAATGAACTCATCTTTGACCAGATGATTATAAATATCTTCAGAATTTGTTCCAAAAATACTTGGGCACGAGTTCATAGACAATGCTATCAGCAAAATGAAATATTCTTGAATGGATTAAGACTACTGCTTGTACATGATTTACACATTTTAACTTTGTTTTCAAAATTACAATACCATCATTTGCAAAAGTTTAAGGCCACCCTTCCAAAATGCAATAACTCAAAGAAAAAACAAAGTTAAACATATTTATTTTTCAGACATACTTTGATTTTCAACGCATAACCTTTGTATCACACTTGAACTGCTCTTTGACATTGTTTCCATGACCACTGTAGTAAACATGTTATGTAATCATTCAATGAGACAAAAGAATTCATTCCAAATTATTGAAATACCCACAAATTCCCAGGTGGTCTTAAACTTTTGCAAATGATGGTATTTCAACTATAACAATAAGACATGGTAGCAATCAAGTGGCGATGAGTGACATTGTTATGCTAGGTGTGACATTCTGAACATCACCCATCACTACTCAAATTTTCTCATAATATCAAGTTATTCATACTTCCTGTTAAGTATTATAATATGATCACCACCACCACCACCATGATAGAAAATATTGTTTTTGCTTAATATATCTGAAACACTGCAGATTACATATTTAAAAATTATTCATAATAAACAGTCATTAATTATGTCTAATGAGAAATGTGATGATCATCACCACTGCCATCACCATCGGCAACACAGCAGCAGCATCATCATCATCATCATCATCATATTCAGTATCATTATGATCACATCATTACCATCACCATCGTGATGATAATCATCAACATCATCATTGTGATGATAATCAACATCAGCTCATCATCATCACATTCATATTTATGAGGGGAAAAAATGAAAAGGAAAACTTTTATAAAAATCAGTATTGAAGCCTGTCCCCATGACTTCTTACAATATTGCACAAGTTTTCTCTCTAACAGCTCCGTTTTTAAAATCAGTAAGCCTGTCCCCATGACTTCTTACAATATTGCACAAGTTTTCTTTCATAATAAATTCAAAGTTTTCTTTCTAACAGCTCCCTCCGATAAAATCAACTCCCTACCCCCTTCCCTCTAACAAGCCCCTGCATGTGTGTTGCAGCTGGCGGCTTTTGCACATTCTTTCCACGACGCAGCTTTTTGGGCATCGATTTTGTCCTATCTAGACATATTTTTTAAGTCAGTCAATAATAATACTGTCCAGAATTTTAAGGAAATTATACATGTTATTCCAATTATTGAAAGAATAGTCGTATTGTAAATAAATTTCACTGCATGTGTGCATACATGCAGCTTTAAATAAAAGGATCTAGTAACTTTGTTTACATCATGTGCAAAAAGTGATGAATGGTTGATACAATATAGTGTTGTCTGATATGTCCACTGGGTATTGTGCGAAAATGTCAAGTTATGGCCGAGTAATGAGCAAAAATGTAAAGTGATGTTCACTAAACTCGTTGCACTAACTTTGTACACGGTTACGGCTATCCATCCAGTGGATAGTTTTAACATCTGGTAACTTCAATCATAAATATCTTTTTAACAATAGGGAAATTTGAAAAACCCAAACCTGTCCCATGCTTCTATTGTTAATACGAATGCAACAAGGTATGAGAGAACCACTAGAATTTCAATTGTATTTTGAGGAATTGGACAATGTTACTAGATTCCTTTAAGGCTATGATGCAGCTTTTATGGCATCGTTTCTACTCTTGTCAAATCATATATTAACAAAGCTACAATGAATTGAATCTCCAGATTTTAATGAAAATGTAGATGTACATATTTGAATTATTGAACGAATGAGTTGTTATATTGTAAATTAGTGTCACTGCATGTGTATTCTAGCATATGGCTTTTTCACTTCTTTCCACGACGCAGCTTTTCTGGCATCGTTTTTACATGGCTTTTTAATAGTCTAATGAAAGTCATTTATGCAAACTATCTTGTTACCATTATGCTTTGATATTTCAATCGTTAATCATTCACTTTTGACCGTGAATCAAGCATTAATTTAAAGTCTTAAAACAAGTTCAGATTTAGTATGGACCATCTGGAATCACCAAACGATTGCTGGACCATTCTTGTGACCTTTACCTCCAACCATATCCAATTAACCTTTAACCTTTGACCCTGTGCCCTAATTATAGCAATAAATAGAACTATGTTAAAGTTCTATACTACTGGTTGCCTTGGTAGCACTAACCTTCTATTAGTGATGATAGGCTTACTAGCATTGTGTAACCTTTGACCTTTGTCCTTATAAAACTGTATCATTAACCTTTGTCCTTTGACCATGCGCCCTAATTGCAGCTATTGAGTTTTATACATGCCCTAATCCTCTGTGTTTACTGGCATTGTGTAGCCCAAAGCCTTTGACCTTGTAGATCTTGTATGATTGACCTTTAACCTTTGACCTTTGTCCACTAATGCTTGTATGATTAACCTTTAACCTTTGACCTTGCGCCCTAATTGTAGCCATGAATGGAACTCGCTGAGTTCTATACTGATGGTTGTCTTGGTAGCACTAATCTTCTATGTGATATTAGGCTACCTGGCATGGTAACTCGCATATCTTTCGTAAGTAATTCAGAATTCTAGAAAGAGAGAAGAAAAAAAAACACGTTTTGAAGCTGATTCATTAACATCTTGGCTTTTTGACATGCTGCAAATGCAACCACTTTTTACTAAAAACAGCATCAAGAAAAAGAAAAAAAATCTTGCAACTTAACTTTTATTTTCTTTGGGTTTTGTCACGCTTTTGATTTCTCCCTTTTATCCACAGCATTAATAGTACTATTGAAATTGAATCGAATAGCCAAATAAACTGCATAAATGACTGCTTTAATATTTACCAGCTTACCTAACATGCCTGAAATGAAACCTCCAGCCTAAAATGCATGAAAGACTAAAATGAAGTTTGCCACATATTTATTATTTTCTGCTTTGCACCTTTATTTAGCATTTTTGTTTATTCCTTCCCTTCCCCACCCACTTAGTCCTACCGTATTTGCCGGTGTATAAACCGCACCTGTGTATTAACCGCACCCCCATTTTTTTTGTGCAAGTTTTTTTGAAAAAAGTGTGGTTAATACTCTATAAACCACACCCGTGTATTAACCGCACCCCCATTTTTGAAAAAAAATACACCAGCAAATACGGTATATCCATTCTTGTTTTTTTGTCCCACTAGACAATTCAATAATACAGTACATCAAATTTTTTTTTTTTTTCCCACAAGAGAATTCAATAATAGGAACTACATGTAGTAGCATAAGTTTATTTACAAAGACTACTACAAATGCCGTCATTTCACTTGAATTTTTCACACTGGCCAATACTAAAAGACATTCATACATGTACATTGTAGGTATTTAAATTTGCGCTGCACAACTGGCAATTTATTATTCCTATTCAAGAGCACAAGTTGAACATCATACATGAACTTTTGTTTAAAGCGAGTAAAGTGATACAATCAAACTTATGTGGGTCTATCAGCACACTGTCCAATACTGATGCAACTAGGCTGTGGAATGCCCTGCCATCAGAGATAGTTGGAAGCACCTCCTTGGATATATTCAAGAAGGAGGTGGCGCAGGTTAGGCTCCGCTGAGCCTAGCGCGCAATATTACAATAATACGCCAACGGCGGTCTGTACTTAAATTGGAAGAAGAAAAAAAAAGAACAACGTGAACATGACATTGTGGTTTGGCTGAGCAGTTCATAGAGCGACTTCATACAAAAAGTCCAAGATATTGAAATAGCATGATAATTTCCCCCCTAAACTTTCATGTAACCACGCCATTAAACATACACACACATCAATGTACGACTACTGATATTTCCTCTCCAAATTGAGAAGTTTTTCCATTTTCCCTCAAAAAATGTACCCCAGTGTCTTTTTGTAGAAATCTGTTGGTGCTCTTTAAGGCCCGGTCACATATCACCGGATTGCATAAACTGATGCCCGACGGAGGGCACAATTTTTAATCCGTTCGCTTTCGTTTCTATGAGTTTCTTGTCCGTTCCTTGTCAGGCGATGTTCGTTGTTCTATCTGGCGTAACGTTTTGTGTATGAAGCAATGGAGACGAATTTCACCGCCGGAAATTTTTTTATTTCGCAAATGTTATTGTCGTCGGGCATCCGTTTACGCTATACGGTGATATGTGACCAGGCTTTTAAAGGAGACTGAAAAAATGAATATCTTTATGTAGCAAAATGTTGATGTTTAGCTGTCTCCTGTAATAAGACTGATGTGAAAGCTTGCGATGAGGTGCGACAGAGATTGAATGAGACTGGCTTCAAATAGTCCCATGCGTGCACCCAAAATGTTTAACCTTTTTCAAAACTGTGAGACTGCAGTCTCAGCCCTTCAAACTCTTTGTAAACTTTTTGTTGTTGTCAATAGTAGAGTTTGATAGTTGAATCAGGCCGTGTTTACAGCAAAAGTCATGGTGTAGGAGGGCGGCTCAAAATATCCAACCTCTTTTCTTGTCTTTTTTCCCCTTTCTTTTCTTTCTCTACCTGTTTGTCATTTTAGATAATTGTAGATCGGTCTGATTTTGTTTATCTTTTAGGATGATTAAAGCATCATTTTTTTCTACCCTTGTAATGTGATAATTATTTTTAAACAGGAATTGTTAGAATGGATGGGGCTGTTATGCATGGCTTTCTCAAATGAGGAGTTCATATATTGGAAACGTCCCATATTTATTGATACAACCAACGTACTATGATAGTAGTCTATGTAGAATGCATGCTATACCAAATTCAAATATTCCTGGATAGGTGAAGACAGAATATTGTGTTTTAATAATAATAATAATAATAATGAATATTTATATTGCACAATCCACCTAATAAGGTGCTCAAGGAGCATGAGAAAGGAAAGTACATAAAGAAAGGTGAAACAGACAAGAATGAAAAAGGGGACAGTAAGATATATCGAAAAGAGAAGAAAAAAAGCAAATAAATCTCTGAAAAATTCAGAGGATTTCACTTTCTAGTGTATGAAAATAATAAATAAGTACCTTTTTTAAGATAATGCATATAATACCAACATGAATTAGTCTTGGATGGGTGGAGACAGAATATTGTATTTAGGTAATGAATCTCTGAAAAATTCACTTTTTTGCGTGTGAAATAAAACAATAATGCTGCAATCATTCACTGTGCTGTTTGTTTCAACAAAGTGAGATTGGAATTTGTGTGTGCCTTTTTTCACTGCACCATGTGTGTTGTGACAAAACTGCAGGACTAGATTCTAGTCATTTTTTTAAAAGAATTTTATTTACAAATCTAGATTAGATCTAATCAAAGAGGTATTTGCAATTCGAGCGTTAGAACAAAAAATACAATTAGGTTATTGTAGAATGGAAATTCCATTCAGTTCCTGAGATTATGGGAATCAAAAAAAAAAATTCTCAAGGCGGTGTAGATGTGGACACTTTCTTGCATGGCGTTATGAAAAATTTATCAACTTGTATTTTGATCAGCTTTTGGGTATATTCTGGGGAAAATGAAATTAAGCTGATTTTTTTTATTATTTCCATTAAACATTGAAACATTGGTAATTTTGTTATCAACTCTCTCTCATCAATCTTTCTTTATGAATAAAATGTCCATGAAATCATGCATGTAAGATGATTTTTGTTAAATTAATATTAAAATGCCTTCCAAAAAAATCTGAACGCTGCTGATTCATAAATTAGATCCATGAATTAGAATTTTGCCATAAAAATAAAGCTGCCCATGTAATACTGTATGTACTGCTCCAAGACTTAACCTTCCATGCATATTAAAGTGATGGTGTTGTCGAGTGCAGGGGGCGCTTTCTAAATACATGTAGCTCACGGGGCTGGGTGCTCCCCCAGGGGGGTCACTCTCATACAAAAGTGCTACCCACCCATGTCCATCAACCTCTGAAATGGACCCTAACGTCGTAAACATCAACCTCTGAAATGGACCCTAACGTCGAAAACTTATGCACCTGAAAAAGTACCCTTTTTGTGGGTTTTTTCTATGAGTGCTAAAAACCAACCCTTTTTTAAGGAAAACGTCGACGCCGTATAGCTGGGAGTAACCCCCCCCCCCCCCCCCCCCCCCCCCGGGGGTGCTCCGTGTAGTCCTTGAAAATAATGCACCATACTGTAGATAGTGCACTTATTCATGAACTCGCCCGGTTATGAAGATGTGAGTTTTAATAAAGCGCCCTCTCACTTCAATAACACAGTACCTTTAATAAGAAAATCCACATCCATCATGGCTGCCACACAAGCAAACATTTCAGTTTATTATGCCAGTCATATGTGTATGGTTCTGTACACATACATATACCTATCTGTATTCAAAAGACCATGCTTGAAAAAAAAGATCATCTTTCATTATTAAAAGATAATGCTATTTATTATCCATTCATGTACATGTAATTTCAAAATAAAAACGGAAATATATATATCCCCATCTATTCAGAATTGATCTCGAGCTACCATTCGACGTGTAAGTGACCTGGCTGCATTTATTACTTTATTTCATCATTCATTCATTCATTTGAGAAAAAAAATAATCCATTCTTTTTTAATTGTTCACTAATAATTTGTATCCCCATATGCATCCGACCATCCTTATTATACACACCACATTTTACCAAATTTGTACATACATGTAGTTGCCTGATATCTGAATATGCATTATGATATGTAGTATTATAATAAATTACTGACTGAGTTTAAATCATGCATCTATATGTATGTTGAGTATGTTTTGTCTTTGTGAACATAGCTTGGGAATCTTCGTTACTCATAGCTTTGGAAAATGTTTTATAAATTATGTTTTTTGCTTGGGAGTCAAAATGCAAGGTGTAGCGGAAATTAGTGGAAGCTGCTCGAGTTCAAATCAGTTAAGTTCATGTACAGTATATCAAACTATAAATGATATATTTAAGTTAATAACATTTATTTGATTTGAGTATGTTTTGTCTTTGTCTCTCGTAGCTTTGGAAACTATTTCATTATAAATGTTCTTGCTTGGGAACTTAAAAGTGCAAGGTGTAGGGAAATTTGTTCGAGTGCAAATGAGGGCAGTTTGGGTCTAACAGTCTGTAAATTAGCTAACAAAGAAATATAATTGTAACTTTATCCAACAGGGAAGTAGGGAATCACTTTATTCAAATATTTGATCTAGCTTCAGGGTTTGTTTGGGCAAACAAAGTATAACTTGCAATTAAAATATATATGATAGTTTTTAATTGTGACAATATCAACTTTTTGATGCCCTGCTGTAATATATATTAAAGTGATCCATGTACATTGTTAGATATTGCCAAAAATGACATTTGAGACTTCAATCCTATACAGAAATCATTGTAAGATATGTTTGAATGATGTGTGCAAGTTTCATTGAAAAAGAGCACTGCTTTCCTGGTTAAAAAAGCAAAAATTTGCATCAGATTTTACAACTTATTCTGAGTTCTTTGCCGTAGATTCAAACGTGACCTTTATGACCGTCTGTAGACGGTCTTGAGCTGAATGATTTTCAATGATAGATATCTTCATACTAAAGGTACATTTGAACAAATCTAACCTTATTTTATTCTTCTCTTACCATAAGCCAAACAACACGGTAGAAGAGAAATGTGGAATCTACAATGTAAAAGTAATTTTCGTAGAGTTAGACCAAGTACATGGATCACTTTAAGGAAAGTGTGTTTTAGAAGTGTGCATGAAATGTAGATTGGATATGTCCGTAAAGTTTGAGCATTTGTGATTGCTTTTAAACCAACACAAGAGTTTATTAACATATTGAGAATGGATTGAAAGTGTGGACATATTTGTGTGATAAACAAAGAATGCTGACTTACTGAATGGTTACTAACAATGAAAAGGATAGTAGTCTTGTAGTTATAGTGTAATACACATAACATGTACCCTCATGATTTGAAATAATTGTCCCAGAACTTTTTACAAATTCCTCGCGTAAAAGTGAGAATGGCGTTCCCCCATTCAGGAATGGTCCCCATTATACCCGGGCTGGAATCTACTGAGAATACATGTTTACTTGATATTAAACATCGCGTCATAGCGGAGGCATAATTTTCGACTGCGCGCAGTCGAAGATCCATCTAGTTCTCCATGGATCACATACCATTAAAATGAATTGTATATAACTGCATGTTCTTTTATAAGATAGGATTAAAAATACATAAGATGTACTATGCCTATCATAGGCCGTAGAATTACAGTAACAAATTCACTACTTGTTTATTTTTTAACATGACTACACTGAAGTATACAATGTAGAATTTTTGATAATTTCTCCATTTTGAGAGCACGCCTGTACTGTATATTTTTTTCCATAATGATTGATTGCAACTTCATAATTTGTGTAGCCTTGCACATCAATAATCCTAGTTTACATATTATATACAATAATGATTATGCAACCATATGTAGCAACAGTGATAGTTGAGAAAATTTGAATGTCTGCATATCGATAACAACCTATTTAATAGAACAGTGTTAAAGGGATAGTTGAGTTCTGGTAGGGAGAGTACAGTTTTAGTGAAACTGAATTTTAGTAACCAAAACCTGCATCATTACATTACAAACTAATAGTTATAACTAGAAAGGAACACAAAATTACAAATGACGTAGTAAAGATCATGTTATCATTCAAAAAGAGCCGTTAAAACGTAAGAGGGCGCTCTCTAAACACTCATCGGTTTCAACCATTTTGAATAAAATATTGTGCATGTGATGCTTTGTTGAAATAGTGATTAGATAGAGAAATAACCAACAACTATTTAAATACCTATTTTGTAACTTTTTGAAAAGAGGAAGCATTTTTTTGAATTTTTAACGGCTGGTTCAAAATTCTCTAATAAACCCGGGGCCCCGGGTTTATTACAAATTGTTATATTTATGGATATTTCAGCCGTTTCTGAACCGATTTTGATCAAACAAAGATAATTTTATTGTTTAAATATTATGCTCTTTCAAATTTTACACTCAGTTTTTCATTACCTCACAAACCAATTAAGTAGTCTAGCGCCCTCTCTACCAAAACTCAACTTTCCCTTTAAGCTCAAAATTATTCTGTATATATGTTATTGAATTAGCTCATAATAATTCTTCAGTACGTTATATTTCTGATTTTTTTTTTCTTCAAACAATTTTAGTGATCACCATTGCCTGATTATTTCTAGCCAGTTTTTAACTTCACACTTATTGCTAACACAAATCTTCACTCTTCTTTCCTTTTCTTGTCCCTTTTTCATCTCTCCATCCTCCACCCAATCCTTCCTTCTCCTTTTTTAACCATCCACCCTTTTTTGTACCCCCCCCCCCCCCCCCCCAATTTCACATTTGTCTTGTATTGTGGCCTGTATCGCCTGTTGGAAATGTTTTGATTGTATTTTTTGAACATGTGTGAAATAATGTTTTTTGTTTGTTTATTTTTCACCCTAAAGCTACTTTTCTAACTTCAATCTTTAATAATTGATTCTTTAATACTTGTTGATAATTTATTTCTTTAATAATATTTGATAATTTATTTCTTTAATAATCTGTGCTAATTTATTTCTTTAATAATCTGTGATAATTTATTTCTTGAATAATCTGTAATAATTTATTGCTTCTCTATCTCCCTCCCTCTTCCCTCTACCCTCCTGTTTCTACCTCCTCTCTCCCCCTCTTTTTCTCTCTCTCTCTATTTACGTGTGTGTATGTTGGTGTATGCTTGTGGGTATGTGTGTGTGTTTGTGTTTGTTTGTCTGTGTATACATTTGTTTATTAATCACCGTTGCATTTTACTTGTCTGAAATTTTCAATTTTGTATCTTTTATTTCCGACAATATTCAACTTAGCCCATGTTTTTTTCAAATGAATGTGCGTTTGTTTGAGTATCAAATACGTATATCTTTTATGAATATAAACAATTTGATGTTGACATATTTTTCCCTTCATGTTCGATGCATTTTTATTTCAAATTCATTTTTGCAATTGGACCTGGGGTGTAATATTTGTTTGATGGTTTTCACATTTCAACTACTCTGTAAATAAAGGATATTGCTTTTGTTGTGTACATGTACATGCATATACGTGTACTGTATATTAAAACAATAATTTGTCTTGTTTCGCCCCGTTTCTTTCTTTAATTTTGTTCACCGATTCCCACGTTTGGCTTCAAGCTTGGAAGAAGACGAATGGAGCGAAGAAAGCTAAATTTCGGCAAAAATTTGCCCACAACTTTGTGTACGACAAAATTATAAGATTGGTGTAATATTTAGTTTCTTTTATCCCCTCTATTCACTTTTAGTGAGACTGCCACATGCAGTGGAACCTCGTTATAAAGAGCTCGTATATAACAAACCCTATGATTTTATACAGGGTGGCCCAAAAAAAACGGAACGGGGCACTTCCCGAAATATAGTACCAAAATGTTTATGTCCATTGGATAGGGTGTCTTTTCCAATGAAAAACGATACCAAGAACAGTAATTTTGGTCGTGTAGTTTTTGTTGTAGGACGCTGCGAGTGAGACCATGTCGGGTACCAATTTTTGTCAATTTGTACCTAGGCGGCGCAAGTTAATATGCACTCCCTGCCCGTAATACCATTGATCGACCATGCCTATTCTCTCGGCACACGGCTGAGTGCACACTTACAATGGCATGCGTTATTCAACGCTGATGTATCGAGCACTGGCTTGTTAAAAATTGACAAAAAGAGAACCTGACATGGTGTCACTCACAGCGCTCTAAAACAAAAACTACACGACCAAACTGACTGTTCTTGGTGTCGTTGTTCATTTGAAAAGACACCCTATGAGATGGACATAATACATTTGTTTCTATATTTTGGGAAGTGCCCCGTTCCATTTTTTGGGGCCACCCTGTATAACAAGGGCATTTTGCTGATGCAAGCTCTGTAGGCTACATTCCTTTGTTTTTGGTTTTTACCCAGATATAACAAGGTAATTTTCACTGTCCCAAGGCTCTTGTTATAATGAGGTTCCACTGGACTATAGTTTTGAACACATTGGCCCGTATTCACAAAGGAGGTTTGTACAGTCCATGGTCTAAACCCCGGTTTACATCTATGGAATGCCATTGTAAACTGATGGAGAGAGAATGTAAATTCCTTACTTGTTAACAATGTTGATGGTACACATTCTCTCTCCATCAGTTTACAATTGGCATTCCATAGATGTAAACCGCGGTTTGATCCGGGGTTTGTACAAACCTCCTTTGTGAATACGGGCCAATGGGTGGAATTCACAAAGGAGGTTTGTAGGAGGTTTGTACAAACCATGGTTTGATGATGGTCTACATCTATGGAATGCTGCTCATATACAAGTAAATTGTACATCCACATTGTTAACAAGAAAGGAGTTTACACTCCTTCTCCATCAGTTTACAAATGGCATTCCATAGATGTAAACCATCGTCAAACCATGGTTTGTACAAACCTCCTACAAACCTCCTTTGTGAATTCCACCCATAGAGAACACTGCTTGATGGACTTCTATTCTTTTACTTATAGTTTGCTGCTTTTGAAATCCTTTATTCGCTCTCACTAGATAGGGAAAGGCATTTTGATTGATTTAATCCTTTTAATTAAATACATGTAGGTATGATGCAACTAATGTAGCACACTCTGATATTTGCAATACATTAAAAAAAGATGCTAAATTAAATATATAGTTTTAAAACAAATTAGCTAATATACTTTTAGATAAATGGATACTAAGGAGCAATATATCAACTTTGGAGATATATACATGTATTATATTAAACAAAGTTTATTATTAGTCTTCTTAGTGAAGTAGTCAATGTAGATATACAGTACACTCTATAAAGAATGCTTACCGGTAATTAGATATATGAAATAGTAATAGTGCAAAGCACTATGATATACATACATTGATAGTGCTATCAAATGTAACTGTTATTATTATTAAAACAAATTGGCTTATATTTTTCAAAGTTGATTATATGAAGCATTATATAATAAAAAGAAGAGAGTGTCACATTATTTAAAAGAAGGTTTATTATGTGTCTCCATAGTATTCAACATAGATACAAAGAATGCTAATTTAAATATACCCCAACAATATAGTTTTAAAATAAAGTTAATTTGTCTCTTTATTCTTTAATAAAAACAAATATATACCGGTATATATTTATAGTTTACTAGCATTTTATCCATTCAGATAAGAGATATTTTCAAGAAAGTACATAATTGGCTACATTATCTAGGTGTGTATATTATATAGAAGTTACACATGAGGGGAAACATGTGCAATATTGTTTCCCCTCATGTGCAATATTCATATTGTTATATACAACTTTATATTTAAATTTGTAAACACATTAATCATGTATCTTTTGTACTGTATTTTATATAAAGCTCCATATACTGTATAATAGCCATTATACATTTTTCAAGATAGTTAATTTAGATTTTGTTTTAATATTTTTCTTTTTGGCACTGACTTTAATAGTTTCAATCTATAATTTACTTGTATATCAAGATGTGTCCAGTTTGTTATCTAAAATGCAATATGATGGTATATTATCTAAAACTAAAAGCATCTGCAATTTTGTACGTTGAGTTTTGTTTTGGGAACATACTTTTTGTAACTACCATGTTCAAACCATTAAGTTGCTTGATATACTCCCCTATTTACCTGCAAACCAGCTTCCTTATAACCAGCATTATCCCCCAAACCCGATGCAATGATGCCCTCCTTATGAACCCCTGTCTGTTCTTCAATTACTCAGCTTTTATTGTCTCGCTAAGTGCTATGCTTTGAAAATTAAACTACCATTAAATTATTATTACACTTTAAACCCGTTCAGGACAGCTTGATTTTGCTACAACATGCATTCTCCATAGACCCATGCCCAAGTATTTTCAGGACCAGTGACCAGTGAACGGGTTAATGTTTGTAGTTCTAAACGCTTGACCAAACAATTGGTGAATGTGGGGCAGGGCTTAATCGTGACTTCATCACTTTAAATACTAGTCCACAAGTGAACGAGCAATCAAATAGTCTTTAGTATCTCCAGCTAGAGTGCTTCTCACTTGCCCCTTTCATCAATCACTCCCCCCCCCCCCCCCCCCCCTCCTCAACTTCCTCCATTTCACCCTAAATAGACCCCATGTGCGCTCCCCTCTCCCTCTCCCACCCCACCCCAAGTATTCCTCTTTTGCACTCCATTCCTACACTGTTAAAACGCTGTGTAAACAAATTCAACAACTTGTTGAAAATTTTCTACAACCGCTGTTTGACATATGAACCATCCAACTCTTGTTGAAAACATTCAACAACCCCAGTTGTTTAAAGTTTACACAACTGTTGTTTTAATTTTTTCTACAACCGTTGTTTAGAATAAATTTTAAACAACCCTGTTGTTGAAATAGCAAATACAAAAATGATTGTACTATAAAACGGCAAAGTCGGAATCGAACCGGGGGTCTTTGGGTTATAAGACTAACACGCCACCTCGTCGCTATCTCGTTTCGCTTGGTTTGCAGTGGGACAAAAAGGGTTTTGTCGCGATGATTTCGCGGTCGAAACTATCACGTGATTTAACACGATTAATCAACGCTTGAACAATAGCCGCTTTACACAACCCTTCTTTCTACAACTGATCATGCTACACCTAAGGTTGTATAAAAAGATTCAACAACCATTTTTACACAGCGTTTTTTTACAGAGCGTTTTAACAGTGTACATGTATTTGCACCCATCTAGCCTGTCCTTTTGACACAGCATCCCACAAACCTTGGCAGAAGGTAATGAATAGAATTCCCCCTTTTTTCTTCTACCAGACAAAGTAAAGGTTGTTCTCTTTACCAAATGTAATTCACATGCCCAATTCTTTTCTTTTAGACTTTATACTAAAGGCATAAAGCACTCTGTCCTTTTAAAGAAGTGGTCAGTGGAGCGTCTGGAGGGGTATGTGCCTCCTTTTAATTTGACAAAACAATGCAACAACAAAAAAAGTTTTAAAAAGCAGGTAGTATGGCCCTCCCCCCTCCCCAAACCCTTTAGCTTGCCCATGCTTTGCCACTGGATGGGGTCGAAGATTCTTTAATCTCTTTTCATAATCAAAGTAAAGCAAAATTGTGGGATTAATTTATTAGCAGAGTGAAAAGGGAGGGGGGATTGGTGAAGTTCTAAAAAATGTAATAATCTAACTTTTTAGTAAATATATTTATTTTACAAGTTATCTCTCTACTTCTCTTCAATAATACAACACTTTTTAAGGCATTGCCTCTTTATTTGTTGTCATTGTTTTCTTTATATGAATTTATCCTTTTTTAATAATTTCTTTTTTACACCTTTCTTTAATACACTCAACTTCTTTCTCTCTTTGTCCTTTTCTTGTTTATCAGTTCAAAGATTGTTTTCTTTTTTAAAAGATTGTATTTTCTACTAGGTAAAATGTAAAATGCCATTAGCCCATTGACCACGGGAACCGAGTGGGTTGTGTACAAAGTCTATGGGGATTGCATAAACTTGTTGGGAACGGGTTAAATTACAACATTAAATTAAACATTTAGGTGACCACCAACTTCAAGGTAACTTGTATAACTGAGAAAAGATTCCTATTAGTTTCTTATTTTGTTTTGTTTATTGTATTAAGCAAAAAACGGCATTTTTATTCAACCGTGTCACTACTGTAAATGTTTTCACCTCAAATACATTATATTCCTAAGTGAGATAGTAATGGCACAGGACACAGTTAGTTTCTTCACATTTAGAAGACACATCATTATACAATATATTACTTTTACTCTTACTTTGTTTAGATATCTCCCTTGGATAATTATTTCACAAGTAATGTAACCAAAGTTGAAGACTTATACGCATATTGCATATTGGCATGTGGGGCGGGGAAGTGGTTAGGGGGGGGGGGGGGGGCTTTGGAGGTTTCTGCAATTGAGATAAACAAACATGAATTTCATTTACTGAATTATAAACATTTGGAAAATAGAACTTAAGCCAAACACATTTTACCAGACGTAAGCTAGTCGGGAACAATTCAACATGTAAAACCAGCTCCGACTAATCGGACCCGATTCTGGGTCCAAATTGGGTCCAGTCTGCTCTTTTTTCAATGGACTTTACACGTTCCAGAATAATGCATGAAATAAATGTATTGACAAACCTTATTTCATTTCAGATGATGCTAGTTCAATGTTAAGGATATTTGAGAATTCAAAACAATATATTTGAATGTTTGTTCTATATTCATCAAGCCTCCATACTTTGTACTGGCCCATTCGGGCAAGTAAACTCATTGTTACTTGCCCAATATAAAATTTACTTGCCCTCTTTACTTCTAGATGAAATTAACATATATGAAATTGCATTGTTCTCTTGTACACCCATTTTTACTAGCCCCGGGGCAAGTGGACATGTGCTAGTATTCATAGTATTACATTGTTCTCTTGTAGTTGGAACAATTATTTAGATCCCCAATTGGGCGAGCAAACTAGACGATTTATACAAATGTTACTTGCCCCGGGCAAGCGGGCAAGTGCTAGTGTCGAGCCCTGTATTCATACTCTTTATTAATCAACTTTTATTTGTTTCTGTTTATTCCCTCTTGTTATGATACAGAGAGCAGCAGGAGGATGAGGACTTTGAGGCGATCATGCTGAAGAAGGGACTTATGACTGCCGTCCGGAAGTGAGCCCTCTCGTGCCCAAGTTCCTGAGTGTTCTTAAAGATCGTCATGCATGGGGGGTGCTACACCGCGGGTTGCTATTTTGAACTACTGTAGGTGGCTATTTTGAACTACTGTAGGTGGCTATTTTTTGCGCACTGCATACACTGCATAATACAGAGTCATTGTGCATTCCGCACCATGCGCAAGGCAGTCGCAAATTGGCATGGTACATCTTATTTACGAAGCCGAATCACCCCCGAGCAGTTTGGTCTACTACTACTACTGGTCCAGGGCCTACTTGGCGGATGATCTAAGACCTGAATCCCTATAAATGTGCCCACTGTTACTCCCCTACGTTCTCATTTATTTAGTCATAGGACTATTATATGCCTTGGTTTGACAAGAATGTCCAAAGCAGAGCTATCAGAGATGATTTGGTGTTTGGTTCTGAAATGCTGATCAGCAAAACTTATTCCTGGTGGACCCACGATGTTTAGAAGGGGTACAGACCAACCTGTGTATATTGACCACCTATTCAAAGGGAAGCAGATAACATTGTTATTCCCAGTATGGGATCACTTTTGGTGGTCACTATAGGCAGGCTGGCTGCTCTAAACAGGTGGTCACTAAGATAGTTTTGACTGTATTATGTTTCCACATGCAGAGCAAATCGGAGATAATTTGCTCTTTGGTTCTGAAATGCCGACCAGCGAAACTTATTCCTGGTTGACCCACCATGTTTAGAAGGGGTACAGACCAACCTGTGTATTATTGACCACCTATTTAGGGAAGCAAGAAAAGTGGCCACTGCAGACAGGTGACCCCTATAGACAGATTCCATAACATTGTTTTTTCCGAACAGGGATCGCATTTGGTGGTCACTATAGGCAGGTTGGCTGCTATAAACAGGTGGCCACTAAGATAGGTTTGACTGTATTATGTTTCCACATACATGTACATGTATCTCTGCCTTTGTTCTACATGTATGTTCCCGTTAGATAATGCTATGTACTCTTTATGAGCAGCCGAGTTTATGTATATTACGTTGTATGTTCCATCAAGCTGGTCCAGCGATCATCACGGCCTTTATAGATAGGTGGTCTCATCTGCAGGTCGACTGCTTGAATGTTATTTATTCAGTTGGTAAAAATACTTGTCATATTCTTATTCTAAAGTTTAAGAAAAAACGAATTCCTTTTGACTGTGTATGAGTACTGCCACGAGTTACATGTACTCTCTAATTGTGTTTTACAAAAACATCAAGATAACCAAATGAAATATATTTATATCTTTAGTTGCATGATGGCTGCATAGTTGTTCAAATTGTTACAGTCATGGAGAGGCTATACTCTATCCAGTGATCAATGATATTGGTGGTTTCTGACTGTATTCCTTATTTAAATTGGCCCCTACACAATTGTGAACATTTATGTGGTAAATGCAATACAGCTTGAGCAACTTACATGTATGTATGTGTTTTTGAAAGAGAGAGAGTGGTTCAATATTTTACTCTTCAGTTGGTGATTGGGTCATTGGTTTAAATAACTCATTAAAATATTGTCACCCAGTACCAATTTCACTTGTATTTCCACATTCACAAAGTTAGAATCTAATCAATAACAAACTAATAATAATTGTGACCTAGATGCACTGTTGGTATTATGTGAAATTATGGCCCAAATTGGTGGGTTTAATTTAATCCTGGTTTAATTTAATCCTGGGTTAATTTACTTGTCAGACAAAATATTTTTTAGTCTATAGTCTAAACTGAACACACCTTCTCAGTTTGGATTAACTAATAATGTGTTGAATTAAATACAAGGATGGAAATAATAACCTAGATGGTTATCTGCCTACCCCAAACATAATGGCCCGTATTCACAAAGGAGGTTTGTACAAACCCCGGTTCAAACCCCGGTTTACATCTATGGAATGCCAATTGTAAACTGATGGAGAGAGAATGTCTACCATCAACATTGTTAACAAGTAAGGAATTTACATTCTCTCTCCATCAGTTTACAATTGGCATTCCATAGATGTAAACCGCGGTTTGAACCTGGGTTTGTACAAACCTCCTTTGTGAATACGGGCCTATGATTCAGGATTAATTGTATGATTTGTCCACCGATCATATGATTAATGAAACCATCTATCAACGTACAACGTAGTTGCACATAATATCGCATCTCACTACATTGTATAATCATTACTCACTTATTTCATCTTCATACACTACCAAAATGTTCTCTAATTCCTTCATGGTGAAACTTACTCATGTATTCAGATATTGAGGGACATCACGTGTCACCTCTTGAGCGAGAGAGAGTGGGGAAAGGGATTAATTTGAATGGCATCAATGAACTTTGGTGGCACATAGCTAATTTTTAGCGGCCTTGGGGCCAGTGCGCCTGCGCTTATTTCGAGCACTGGTTTAATTTATGATCGCTGTATTTGTTGTTTCTGTCTGTTAAGTCTAGTACCAATGTGCACCACCGTTATTTCAAGAGTTTTAGAGACTTCGCGACTGATATCTTTCTTCCAACTGAGTGCAAGTAGATATATATGTTTAATCAGGCTGTAAAACCTTTACTTTCATCATTCGTGCTACATGTCATTTAAAAAGAAATGTTTCTCATTCTTTTGTGTGTCTTATTTGGACAGTATATAATAATATTCTATCTATTTATCAAAAATGTGTTTGAAAAATGAAACAACATTGCCTTTGCCAACGCTTTAATGTGTACATATTGAGGTCTCTGCTTTTGAAAGAAAATGAGTTGTGGAAAATAATTATTGCCAGTTTTGAAGTACTGCAGTACTGATTTTCTCTCATCTAAACTTATATTCATTGTATGTGTATTTAATTTTGGTATGTTTCGCTTGATGCAAGCTTTTTTTAAAAGTTGCTTCCGTGTGTTTGTGTACATTTATGTACATGTGTATGTTAATGAAATGAAATTAATGTGTAGAAACTGTAGATAATGTTTCCCTACATGCTGCGTGGCACATTTAATTAATTGTTTTCAAATGTTCGCTTTATGGGTTTTAAATATTTATAGGTGTGATTTAACACAACTACATTGCAGAAATTAATAAAACACAACTTTGCGTTTACATGCAAATCCATCCCATACGAGTTGTGTTGGACTTTAAAGCCCAAGTTGCATTTGATCTATTGTATTCTAAAAACAGGAGTTTTTCCTCGTAACTGCAACTGCTTTTTCTACCCAAGTGTCTGTTTTTTTTTCCTTATCAGAATGGTGCCTTATCCATTTGCATTTATCATGTATATTTCTCTAGAAAAGTACATTGTATATGTACATTTGTAGCAAATATTATTTTGGTTGGAAATAGACATTAGTCATTAGATCCATGTCCATTACCGTATACGCCATATATTTCCACAAATTTTGCAAATCACTTGTGAATCGCGAAATTAACAACACGCTAAAAATAGTGACACCAAATGCAAACGTACGTGTATTGCATGCATTACTGCACTAGCATCTCTCTCAAGACATTCATACACTTACACCGCGGCCCAAACTGCGTGTTGGTAACAGCCAAATGCGAATTTAGCCACTCGCGAAATTGCTGCAAAGTCCTGATTCGCGAAAATGTATGTACGCGAAATATATGGCGTACACAGTATATAGTTTGCCACATTTGTTGCACATTTATCTAACTTTACAATGATGTGAAGAATATTCTCATGTGGTTTGTAAACCAAGCAAATGTTGCATAATTTGTGATTAAGACAGTAATACAATTTTTTGTGTGCATTTTTTTAAACATGATGAATAATAAAGCATTGATGTTGTTCCTGCCCGATTGCAAATTCCTTCACATTGTTTATTCATCTTGTATGTATACTCTTGCAACATTAAACAAATGCATTTAAAAAGCAATATGTGGTTTTGAAATGGTCAATTTATGCCATTTTTAAGAAAAATAGATTTAGCAGTCAGAATCTTCAAGTACCGTAATGATAAAACTTTAAGTGTGTTGTACCTTTGCAATTAATGAGTTAAATCAGCTTTTATGGGGCATTTTTTCTCTCCTGATGTGTGTTTGAGGAGAAAACTTTATGATTTCTATATTAATGTAAAAATGTACCTTGTTCTTCGATCCACCTTTTTATAGCACATCTTATTAGATATACTATCAGAATTTAATCTGAAATTATGTATTTTGGGTGGCCATTGTGTGAAACGAGGCATTTTATGTAACATTTTGAGAAAACAAGATGTATTTTGGGTGGCCATTGTGTGAAATGAGGCACTTTTATGCGAACATTTTAAGAAATTAACATAAATTAAGATTTATTTTTGGTGTCCATTATACATGAGGTTAATGTTTTGTGAGAGTGAATGATGAAAATAATGCTACCACATATAATATTTTGATGGCATATTTTTGGTGTGCAAGGATAATGAACGAGTTGCCATTTGAATGAAGAATTTAACATATTAAAATAAAAACTTTTTATGAAAAATTAAACAATGTAAACATGTAATTGTTCTTTGTTCAATGTTTCTGAAACACATGTACTTATTAAGTCAAGAGAGCAAATGTGTGTTGATGGTGTATGCATGGGCTTGTATAGAGTACCGAAGCTGTGACATCATAAAAATCTATTTTTTAGAATTTCTCAATTTGAACTTCATTTTCCGAAAAAGCATAAAATATAATGCCCAAAGGTTGAAAATCAATATGTGACATATTGGCCGAGATATGACCATCCAAATAAATAGATTTCAAGTTATTTCACGTAAAGTTATGAACCAGATCAAAATAACAGCGATTTCCTTCCGATGTGCACTATCAGCCAATACTTATATATCGGAAAATGAAGTTCAAATTTGGAAAGACTAAAAATAGGTTTTTTATGACGTCACACTTGACCACTCAATAGCTTTTCAACAGAGTGTACATGGGGATGTTGCATTAAGAGTTGCGATACAAAAAGTAAGAAAATATGCCTATGTGAGCCAATCAGATTTGATTCACATTTACATGCATTTTCTGACTTTCGTTTATTAAACACAACTCCTTATGCTACCCCAAGGGCACGAGAGTATGTTACATTGTATAATCATCCCCTCTGAAAATGTGCTTTGCTAACTTAATATCAATATTATATCAAAATCAGATTTTAACATTGTTTTGATGGAAAAATACTGTGGAACCGTGTTATAATGAGGATCTAGGGACCATCAAATTTAACGATAAAATATAAAGAGCTTTGACCAGCAAAATTAGCTCATTATATGGTGATTATTAGAGCTCTTTATAATGAGGTTCTACTGCACAAATCAACCTTGGTAATCAAGTCAAACTTGCATAAATTGAATAATGGCCAAGTCGCTCTATTCCAGTTTTCTGATTAAATATTCACCCCTTAAATCCTAATTTGTTGCTCTATCTCCCGGCCCCCCCACTCAGGCAGTCAACCATACACATATGCTTGTTCCAGATTCTTAGAGATACCCCCTTTAAGGATGGAAATGGGTTAGGATTTTGACCCCCAATATCACAGGCTTTTGGAAGGGAAGCCATCAAAATGACCCCCCTATCACAGGTTTTTGGAAGGGAAGCTAGCAAAATTGCCCCCTAAATGAAGAAATATACCCCTTTTCCCGAAAAATCTGGAACGCGCATGCGGTACAGATGATCACCTGAGTGGTGGGGGGGGGGGGGGGGGGGTGGGGGCGGGCTCTATCTGCAGATCCAATGAATTTGATTTCCGCAAGATTGACAAGATTGTCAAGCTATTATACAGTCATGCCATTCGTTATGAGGCCATTAGAAGATGGAGGACATGTTGCACCATACCATACTCTGTGCCATAACTTTTAAAAAAGTATGTATGGGTATCAACATTGTTCATATAAATCGATCCCTCTGTCTGTGCCAGATTTCCGAATAATCAAAACCAAGTCTAAATGGAGTCAAATAGCAGTTATTATAATGGTCATGTAAATATTTGCCAAATAAAATCCCAAATGGGTTTGATTACATCATGGTAACCAAGTAAAAATCCTTGACCATTAGCTGGAATTACCCATATTCACACAATAGACCGCTTCTGTAATGTATGCAAATAATATGCCTATGGCAAGCTTAACAATAGTAACTAGGTCCGGCAAGTTAAGTTTGCCGGAGCTTGCCGGACCTAGTTACTATTGTTAAGCTTGCCAACGGGGGAGTCTGACGTCATACGCATATTATTTGCATACATTACAGAAGCGGTCTATTCAAACAATATGAACTTGGGTGTGTTGCATTAAAGAGTTGAGATCAAATGCAAGTCAGAAAATATGGCTATTTTTTTAGCCAATCCGATTTCAGAATCTTAATCACAACTCTTTATGCAACATCCCCAAGATGAAATCGACAAATCAGACTGTTGCACTACTATTTTTTTCTTCAATAAAGCACAATTTATTTTCAATTCAGACCACTAGGTAACACATGTTACATATTTTGGTAGAAAGGGATCATATATTGGCAGATCTAAAATATTTCCAGCATTGCCTTGATATTATGTGGCTTTCAGATCGTAAGAAATCGATTGCAGGAAAAAACCCTGCATTCACGTGACAAATTCTGAAGAATGTACACATTGAGCAAAACAAAGGTAGCTAATTGGCAACTCTTTTCAATGTCATCTGGTTTATGATTCAAATAAGTTAGCAGCAAAGATAATATTTATTCTGATATTAATTTTTCAGGAAAATGATATGGTGGAATATTCGTTGTTAAACCAGGAAGCATATCATTCATTCAAAAGATTCTGTTTAAAAGATTGTACCAACCCATATAACCGATACATTGCCAACGAACACGTCAATTCGCATCTAGGATGCATGGTAATGTCCGTTCTATTGGGCGGGCGAACATTTTTGATGAAAACATACTGGTTGGAAAATTCTTTGATTCATTCAGATGGGACTCGTGTCTAACTTATTCAAACTTGCCCGCTCACAAACAGGGAATTATGCAAGTGAAATTGTGAAATCAGGAATAAATTTTGATACAAACTTCATAAACTCTATTCACAAATCCTAGGTAAAATCAATTGCCCTCGTGGAGGGGAGGAGATTTCTATATTATTACATCTTTACAGGGATCATGCCGTTGAAGCTAGTGACTTGAGGTTCGAGATGCAGTTGTTCATGATCTCTTTCTCCTGCAAGTTTGAAATTAGAGAAAAAGAGAACAGAAAAATATCAGTAAAATATAATTTTTCTGTAAATCAGAAGACAAACACATTGAGCCAAAATAATTATCTACCAATTAATAAACAAAGAGAAAACAAGCAATCTTACATTTTAAGACACAGTACTACTCATTCTCAATTATAAAGATCACTTTTTAGGTCTGCATTTAAACAATTTCTCTATTTTGTGTGAATATGATGTAACATATTATGGATTAAAAATATTATTTCTGGTCCTCTGATTTTTAATGTAACATCAACAAATTTTATACAAATTTCATAACAAACATCCAATGACTTTAAAAAATGCAGATATCACAAAGTGTGTCCACAAAAAAACAAACAATCATTGTCATTACCATCACCATCATCCTCATATCTATCTATCACCACTCAGCATCACCATTACCACTCACGATGATCATCATCACAATCATCATCAACTTCATCCTACCCTCATAATCATCATCATCATCATGCTCCCCAGGGAGTGGATAATGTGCAATTTGTGTGCTGAATTGAGTGCAGTATGTATCCGATGACCGGAACATGCACTATATAAGTAGCCACCATTATTATTATTATTTATCATCATCATCATCATCATCACCACCACCATCACTATCATCGTTGTCACCATTATCGTCATCATCATCCACATGGGAAATAATGAACTACTGTACCTGTTGTGGTGTGATGCTCTTGACTACGTTCTGTTCGATCCACCTGACCATGTGCTGCTGCTCAAGACGCCTCTTCACATTCTCAAGCTCAACATGGTAGTTCTGGAGGGAAAAAGAAGATAAAATATATAATATAATAATAGTCCATTTTTATGTAGCGCTTTATCACAGAAATCTTGAAGCGCTCAGAGCATTATTACCTTGGCTTGAGCCGAGCCGCCATGATGGGGCGCTCAAGCATTTCAAGGAATAACTTCCTGTCACACCTGGGTTGAGAGCAGCAATTGTGGATAAAGTGTCTTGCTGAAGGAAACACATGATGCAGTTAGGAATCAAACTTACGACCTTCGTATTGAAAGATGAAGGCCTGTACCACTTTACCACAACACTCCCACTCTAAATATGAGCTGATGGGGTAGTTTGGAACATGGTTGGTGATGTTTTAACAGTCATTTTGATCACAATTTCATCCAATAATTTAACATTTTGATTTGCATCACCAATTATTTAAAAAAAAATTGTTTTGAAGGAACAAACACCCTAAAGTCACATTGATTTTTATTATATACCTCATTCAACAGTCCTGCCATATGATTTAATTATGACTAACAAGTTTGGCAGAAACTTTTTTCTTTAAAAATATGTTTGGAGGGGGGGGGGGGGGGTATAATTTGAAGTAATGCATCAAAGAAGTAAATGGAATCTTCTACTCACCAGCTTCTTCTGGACTCCCTCGGCAACCTGCTGTAGACGCTCCCTGTACTCAATCTCCAACTGCATGGCAACGTTTTCCTGCAACAATCATAATCATAAAGTCAAGAAAATATGCTTAGTTTCGAACAATCCAAGTAACTGGGATTGAAATAGTTACAGGTTCAGGCTTTTTTGTAGAAGCTATCGAAACTCCATTTATTGTAACAAAGTTTTAAAGGGATAGTCGAGTTTTGGTATAGAGGGCGCTACACAAAATAATTTGTTGTGAGATAATGAAAAACCAAGTGTCAAATTTGAATGACAAACTAAACTTTATTTGATCAAAATCGTTTCAGAAATGGCTGAAATATCCATTAACATAACCATTTGTAATAATTGTGGGGCCCCACAATTATTTGATAATTTTGAACCAGCCGTTAAAAATTGTTTTAAAATGCTTCCTCTTTTCAAATATATACAATTGAAATTTTGAAATCACTATTTCAACCAAACATCACATGCACAATATTTCATTTTGAATGGTTGAAACCAATGAGTTTTTAGAGAGCACCCTTTTGAGTTTTAACAACTCTTTTTGAAGGATAACAGGCTTTTTACTTAGTTATTTGTAATTTTTCATTCCTTTCGAGCATGATGGAGTTCATAACTATTAGTTTGTAATGTAATTGTGCAGGTTTGGGTTACTAAAATTCAGTTTGACCAAAACTGTACTCCCTTTACCAAAACTCAACTATCCCTTTAACCCTAATCCCACTGGGGGGGGGGGGGGCCATTTTGGCCCCCCCTGTCGTTTTTTTTCGACGTGCATCTAGACCGTTTGGAATTTCACCTTCAAACTTCATGACTATTTTCTCTCAAGTCTCCCGCATGTTTTGATATATAATTCACCCCGGTCGGACCTGTAGAACTGATTTTAGAGGTCGATAATTGCTCGTCCGTCACAAAAAAATGCAATTTTTGTACAGGTTTCTATGTAATTCCTATATCCGATGCCATGTAAACTCCAAATCTGTTATAATTGTTACTTTGGATTATAATTTGGATTATTTCTTTGTTACTAGTTGAATTCATACACTTCACGAGATAAATTCTTCTAAAAAAACAAAAAAACAACAACAAAACAAATAAAATACATAAGAATGAAAACAATGTGGATAAATCCGGGAATACTAATTTGCATATTTATGCAAATTAGTGATACATTTTATCACCATAAAAAACATGGATATAATGAATAACATCATTTGAAAGTATTTTTACAGAAAACCTGAAGAAATCCTGTAATTTCTTTTGATTTTAGATGAAAATCCCAATTTTTTTCCCAAATTCGTCAAAAATTTGCATATTCAAAGTTTTAATTAATTATTAAAAAAAAAAATAATGGTCCAATTTTTTTTCTTTTTTCAAATTCTTATTCTACTTGACTTGTTTTACGTGTGTGCCAATTTTCAAATCGATCGGTCCATTCGTTGCCGAGATTTGAGGGGGGGGCCAAAACGGCCCCCCCCCCCCCCCCCCCCCCAGTGGACTCAAGTGACCAAAATAACCCAGTGGGGTTAACAGCCACATTATTTTTAATTGATAAATGAATGTGCAGCACTCAATAAAACGGTGCACATTTATAACCATCGTTTAGATTTAAACTACATTTGCGAATTCCAGCCTATGACAATGGTTTTGAATGGAACTTAGTACTCACCCTCCTGGCATTGAAGAGATCCTCACGGCATTCTTTTTAAATGATAAATGAACGTGCAGCGCTCCATAAAACAGTGCACATTTATAACCATGGTTTAGATTTAAACTACATTTGCAACTTCCAGCCTATGACAATAATATGATTTTAAATGGTACTTGGTACTCACCCTCCTGGCATTGAAGAGATCCTCACGGCCTTCCAGCCTCCACTGTTCCTTTTGCTCATGTTCGATGCCTTCCTTGAAGGAAGCGATGCTCACGTTGCGTCCTTCGTACGCCTCAGCTAATTTCTCCTACAAATTTGAAAAGAGTATGTTTTAACAATGAAGTTCCTCACATTTATCCACACACTAAAATCATGAATAAATAAAGATCTTTTAATACCTCACATTGTTTGTATGACCATATTGCTATGCAAACCTCTCAATACCATCTATAAGACCAAAATGGAGAGGGCCATGATGACTTGGACTATTTTTAGGACTAAAAGCAATCTTGGGTACATGATAATTATAATAATTCAAACTAAAATCATCAAAACATTACAATGTTTTAACCCATGTCGTTTGTCGGCCCATGCTTGGATGCCAGGTCTAAACCTCTTGATACAAGAGACTAGCATCTAGAGGGATACAATAGACTAGCATCTAGAGGGCCACAATGGCTTGGACCATATAAAAACCCAAAACATTCTTAGTCCAACATATAATTCACACTATTAAAACATGGTGATTACATACTAGTTTGAACTATAAATCGTGAATACATTACGATCTTTTACCTCGCGCTGTTTGTCGGCCCATGTTGCGATTCCAGGTCCAAACCTCTTGATACCATAGACCACCATGGAGAGGGCTACGACTGCGTGGACGGTCTCGGGTCCCATGATGTAGATCTCCTTATTGAGGAGGAACATGAGTAGACCGCCCCCAAACACGAATGGTCCTGGAATATGATGAGAAAGATTGCATGAAAGTATTTTTTACATTGTACAGAGTTGGTCTATCTTTGACAATGAGGTCTATCTCTGGTCCCATGACGTAGAACTCAATATTAAGTAGGAACATGAGTAGACCACCCCCAATCAAGTATGGTCCTCAAATAAGATGTTAAAGACAGCATGAAAAAGATTTTATAATCAAATTTCCTCTTTGACAATGTTGTCAAAATCTGGTCTCATTATCATAGAACTGTTCAGTACAAACATTATTAGACCACCCGAAACATGCATCGACCTGGAATATGATTAGAAAAACAGCGTGGAAAGATTGTTACGTTGCAGCTACATTGCTGTTGGTCATTAATAAATGTATGTTATAATTTATAGTGAAACTTCTTTTCTCCAAAAGTTGGCACGGACTACATCTAGAAGAAACTGCATTCCATTCCTTGTCTCGCTTCCTTTATCCCATCAAGGACAAGAGCTATCTTAACGGGACTTAGTAACATTGTCCAAATCCTCAAAATAAAATTTTTGATCTAGCGGTTCCCTCATACCTTGTTGTATTCGTATTAATAATAAAATCTTGGGACAGGTTTCGGTTTTTCAAATTTCCCTTTCATTACAAAGATATGTATGATTGAAGTATTCAGATAAGAAAAACTCCGGGCGAGTTTTTCATCCCTGTACAAAGTGAATGCAGTGAGTTAGTGAATATCACCCAATATCACTTTGCATTTTCGCTCATTACTTGGCCAGGCAATGTCCATTTGACTTGAAATTTTCACACAATACCCTGTTGACATATGAGATAACACTATACACTATACATTGCATCAACTCTTCATCACTTTTTGCACATGTCAACAAAGTTACTAGATCCCTTTAAGGCAAAATTGATCATTATTTTCCTCTACAAATTGGCAACTCCTAATTTTTGTCTACCTTTTAATGACATAAATATAGGTGGAAAATATTTAGTAATTACAATTTAAGACAAATATGAAGTGACTTTGCTGCAAAGTTGCCAATTTGAACGCCAAAATCTGTTTTTGAATTATCACAATGTGTTGCCAATTTAAGGATATTCCTAAATTATAGCGATCTAGTTGCTCGATTTGGCCATCCAAATTAGACACGTGAAATTTTCAAAACGTCCACCATTTACTTCCAAGTGTATGATATTTTCTCTCTGATCCTTACCTGTAACACCGGTCTTCTTGTAGAAGAGCTGGAACCATTCCTCAGGGATCATTCCGTATCTAACCTTGCCCCCCTCCTCAGGCATCTTGTTGGGCATGAGGGAGGGTTGTGTGGTGGATAGGAGCATCTTTTGTGGGGTTACTGCAACACTACAAACAGAGGAGAAAATATGAAATTGGTTAATTTCATTGCAACAATTCAATAAACTGTTCAAATTGGAATTGGAATCATTTCTTGGCGTTCATTCCATATCTGACCTTGCCTCCCTCCTCAGGCATCTTGTTGGGCATGAGGGAGGGTTGTGTGCTGGACATGAGCATCTTTAGTGGGGTTACTGCAACACTACAGAGGAGAAAATATCAAATTAGTGAATTTCATTCAAATAATTATATAAACTGTTGGAAATGGAATTGAAATTGGAATTATTCCTTTGGGGTCATTCCGTATCTGACCTTGCCCCCCTCCTCAGGCATCTTGTGGGGCATGAGGGAGGGTTGTGTGGTGGAGATTAGCATATTTTGTGGGGTTACTGCAACACTGTGAACAAAGGAGAAAATATCAAATTGTTGAATTTCAGTCAAATAATTCAATAAACTGCTGAAATTGCAATTGATTTTGGAACAATTTCTTGGGGATCATTCCTATAAATATGATCTTGCCCCCCTCCTCAGGCATCTTGTTGGGCATGAGGGAGGGTTGTGAGGTGGAGATGAGCATCTTTTGTGGGGTTACTGGAACACTGTAAACAGAGGAGAAAATATCAAATTGGTGGATTCCAGTCAAATAATTCAATAAACTGTTGGAATTGCAATTGAATTTGGAACAATTTCGTGGGGATCTTTCCGTATCTGATCTTGCCTCCCTCCTCAGGCATCTTGTTGGGCATGAGGGAGGGTTGTGTGGTGGATATGAGCATCTTTTGTGGGGTTACTGCAACACTGCAAACAAAGGAGAAAATATCAAATTGTTGAATTTCAGTCAAATAATTCAATAAACTGTTGGAATTGGAATTGAATTTGGAACAATTTCTTGGGAATCTTTCAGTATCTGATATTGCCCCCCTCCTCAGGCATCTTGTTGGGCATGAGGGAAGGTTGTGAGGAGCTGATGAGCATCTTTTGTGGGGTTACTGCAACACTGTAAATGAAGGAGAAAATATCAAATTGCTTAATATCATTGCAACTATAAATCAACTGCTGGAATTGCAATTGAATTTGGAACAATTTATTGACGTTCATTCCGTATCTGACCTTGCCCCCCTCCTCAGGCATCTTGTTGGGCATGAGGGAGGGTTGTGTGGTGGATAGGAGCATCTTTTGTGGGGTTACTGCAACACTGTGAACAAAGGAGAAAATATCAAATTGTTGAATTTCAGTCAAATAATTCAATAAACTGTTGGAATTGCAATTGAATTTGGAACAATTTCTTGGGGATCTTTCCGTATCTGACCTTGCCCCCCTCCTCAGGCATCTTGTTGGGCATGAGAGAGGGTTGTGTGGTGGAGATGAGCATCTTTTGTGGGGTTACTGCAACACTGTAAATGAAGGAGAAAATATCAAATTGGTTAATATCATTGCAACTATAAATCAACTGCTGGAATTGCAATTGAATTTGGAACAATTTCTTGGGGTCATTCCATATCTGATCTTGCAGCAAGAAATTGATTAGCTTCATTCCAACTATTTAATTTACTTCTGTTATGCAATCACAATCTGTATGGGTATGTTCAAATATAAACAACTGTTTTATAACAATCTGTACAGGGTTACAGGAATTGATTTAAAAACAGGAATGATAACACGGTTAAAGTCCTTCTGGGAGGGTGAATTAAAAGCCAACAAAAACATTATTATCAATTTTTAAATATCACATTATGCCCTTTATCTTTGCTTGGATTGCAACACAACGCATGTTATGGTCCATCACTTCTTCTTTATCTAGTTCATTCTCAAATATTGTAATCCAAAATAATCTGTCTCCTACTACTTTTGCACAACATGTAACTTTCAATGATGTAAATGATGAAATTATTTAAGCGTATCATTTTGATCAACTTGACACAAAGTTATAAACTTACCATGGTGCTGATGATCTGAGTGCCACGGCAGCAATGGCAGAGCCTGCATTTGAATTAAATTTTAAAAGGCAAATTAAAATCGAAGGTAATAACAATTCAGTTACATTCTTCTTGGTAACATGACCCAAGCTCCAGCGACTTTTGCTCAACAATAAAATCTCTGCTGTCAAATCATCGAGGACAAAGTGACAAATGTTCCACCAGCAATCAGTAGAGGCGCACGCTCGCAACTGGTGATCGTCCTAAAAAAAAAAGGATATCCTTTTAAACGAGGACAAATTGCATCAGCAAACAGTTACGGTACTCGAGTGCTAAAAATAGATTCCTTGTAGTTCACGTCTAATTTTGTGTGTTGTCCATCTTCTCACAGAAAAAGAATGCGTTAAATCTGTGTGTTAAAGTATACTAGATATTATAAGTATAGCCAGGACCATCGCTACATTGCCACTGCGAGCAGCAATGCGGGGCAAAGCTAATTTGTTTTGTTTTTTTCTTGGCAATGCCAATGCAGATGTCATTATAAATGAGGATAACCCCCAAAATGTCAGATGATCTGCATTTGCGAGCGTGCGTCTTAGACTACTGGCAATTCCACATTTTGTTGATTTAAAAGTATACAATTAAAAGTTAAAACATTAATTTTGGCCCATATTCAAAATAAAACATGCCTTACCACACCCCTACAAGACAAGGGGTTAACAGCATGCTGCATTAACCCCTTACTCCATTGCCTTGAAAAAAGCCTGATAGTCAGCTGCCTTCATTGTCCAAGTAAACACTGGGGAAATCCCCTGTCTACCTAGCCTTAAAACTAGATGTTTTTCACACTATTGATCAATTTGATGCTGTGTATGTCTGTATAAATTGCATAATTGCTTTGGCCTTTGTTCAACAAACAATTATAGCATGCCTTCATTGAATCATTGTGTTAATCTGTTCAAAGCTGGTTGTAAAGAATTCCTTAGAGTCACAAATTGACCTATATTCATTGTTATATACTTTGGAATGCGATACAAAAGCCACATGTATTGACTATTGTCTTGTCCAGACACCTATTGAAATGCTGCACCCCTGCAAATAGTACAAGTCAGAGTACTTTGCAGAACCCATTGTCAGTTAGGTCATTCAGACACTAATCTCTGAAATAATCCCTTCAGCCTTTTGATAATACTGGCTGGCAGACAAGCCTAAACATGTAAACAACTGTTCTAAAACCTGTGATTGAGGGCTGCACAGTCAGAAATCTCAAGCTCAGATTGGAGCTTCAAGTCATAGATCAAATAATTTAAAAACTGGAATTTAAAGTGCTTCTGACATTGGAAAGCTCATGTAAGTTTTAAATTATATTCAATTCTAACCCCCTGTTATGTTAAGTTTGATTAATTGGTGAGATTTTAGCTAGAAATGATTTTATGATTTTTGCCAGTCTCACAAATTTGTTTACTGCAGCCTGCCTATGAGAGTGACCCTAGGGTGGCCTTACCATGCTTACAAAACAAGTTACAGACATAGATGTACAGTTACACGGCATGACAAAAAGAAGGAATGCTCAAGACTATGCAATTGCAATAGATAGAACAGCCATTCTTTCGTCAGCGTCATGCTGTGGGCACATCTCGGAATGTTAGGTTAATCTCGGAAGATAATTTCTTATTCACAGTGATCACACTCACTCTCACAAAAAAGGCAACCCTCATTCCTCTCGCATCATCACATCCACGATGTCTCAATGTCATGAAACAATCCAAATAATCTTATCATCAGTGACATCACCACATTTATCAAGTACTAAACCAAACAAAGTCCTGTATTAGTTGACACAAACTGGACCTTAAAGTCATTATCACAATTGTGTCACTGTACAGCGTATCCGATTTCGGTCACTCAACAGCTTGTGAATTCTGATCAGAATTTCGATACTAAAAATAGGCTTTCGATTTAATATTACAATATTCTGCATGTCTCATTATGAAAGAGAAAATACCAATCAGCGGAAAATGATTTTAATAAAAGTGTTTTACCGTTTCTGAGAGCTAGACGGGCCAACATTTTGACGATCTTCCCGTCTTTTCACCTGTGAATGGTAATCGGTGCGGCAAAGATGGCGAAACACCGGTCGAGTTTCCTTTTCCTACCACAGAGGGCGCAGGACCTCATGTAAGAAATTTGGAAGTCAAGTCGGATAGCATTATGTATTTTATGGGGGAGTCATTCAAATAGGCAATGCACCTTTACAAAATGACTTTTGTCGAAAATTTCCCCTTCTTATTTTTTTCTCAACTTTTCTATTCCCCGAACTTACAATTGTTTATGTTTTGTGTAAATTTGTGAAGGAAAATTCTTCAACGTAACATAATAGTCGCTTCCGATCGACCATAACATAAAATTCAACACCAGTGTTTTAATTAAGTGTAACTATTTCAATTTCAATTTCAAGAACATTTATTTAGAATTCACACTGCATGTAGTATACACATCGATATACAAATTTATCATAATACTTTTGTACTAAATATTACAGACAAGAAAACAAGACAAAACAAGAACAAGTATAAATACAAATACAAAATAATGATACAAAAATATACAAGATTCAGCAGAATAAGTCATAACCAATAAATAACATATAAGTAAATAAGTAAATCCGTAAATAAGACAGGCCTAAATGCAGATATGCATGGGAAAATAAACATACTAATAGCTGCTACTCAATTGGATGTTAAGTCTTTTCACAAAATATGTATTTAATGATGAAGCTTCCCTGGTATTTATACACGAGTTCCAATAATGGATTCCATAAGAAAAACTGTTATATTTACATAGGGATGTTCGTTTAAAATGTGCAAAATAAACTAAATTACAATCATCAAGCAGAATCATCAGGCCATGATCATCAACTATGCATGATCTTAATTCAAAAGAACATAGTTTGGATACAACTGATTGACTTGAAATTCGTATTATCATCCACACTTTTACAAATCATAATTATGCCTCAATAAACTACATCATCACTTAAATTCATGGGCGTCGATCCTTATGTAATACCAGGCGCGCCGGAAGCAGTTTTGGATTGGGGGGGCAAAACCCTAAGGGGGCTCACGATTTATGTGTTTAGGGGCTCATGCCCAACCCCACTCACAGAGTTGCCAACTTTGAGCCAGAGGTGAGAGTGAGACATTGCGAGGGTATAGCGACCAAGCCCGAGGGAGCGACGTGACTGAGCGGAGTCCCCCCCTCCCACGGTAGGGAGCTTTTGTATTTTTTGACTTGAAATTGTGCAATCTGGTGCATAAAAACATAATCCAACAACATAGCTTACAACCAAAAATGAGTCCCGAGGGAGCGAAGCGACCGAGGGCTGGGGCAGAGCCATAGGGGGAGGGTTTGGGAGGGGGTATCCCCCTCCCACGGGGAAGATTTTGCATTTATATACTTGAAATGGTGCATTCTGGTGCATAAAAA
Organism: Echinarachnius parma; assembly: GCA_037951105.1. Lineage (NCBI taxonomy): Eukaryota > Metazoa > Echinodermata > Echinoidea > Clypeasteroida > Echinarachniidae > Echinarachnius > Echinarachnius parma. Next base: position 159,530 of record JBAMJV010001800.1, read on the forward strand.
CATGATCCAACAACAAAGCTTACAACCAAAAATGAGTCCCGAGGGAGCGAAGCGACCGAGGGCTGGGGAAGAACCAGAGGGGGAGGGTTTGGGAGGGGGTATCCCCCTCCCACGGGGAAGATTTTGCATTTATATACTTGAAATGGTGCATTCTGGTGCATAAAAACATGATCCAACAACAAAGCTTACAACCAAAAATGAGTCCCGAGGGAGCGAAGCGACCGAGGGCTGGGGCAGAGCCATAGGGGGAGGGTTTGGGAGGGGGTATCCCCCTCCCACGGGGAAGATTTTGCATTTATATACTTGAAATGGTGCATTCTGGTGCATAAAAACATGATCCAACAACAAAGCTTACAACCAAAAATGAGTCCCGAGGGAGCGAAGCGACCGAGGGCTGGGGCAGAGCCAGAGGGGGAGGGTTTGGGAGGGGGTATCCCCCTCCCACGGGGAAGATTTTGCATTTATATACTTGAAATGGTGCATTCTGGTGCATAAAAACATGATCCAACAACAAAGCTTACAACCAAAAATGAGTCCCGAGGGAGCGAAGCGACCGAGGGCTGGGGCAGAGCCAGAGGGGGAGGGTTTGGGAGGGGGTATCCCACTCCCACGGGGAAGATTTTGCATTTATATACTTGAAATGGTGCATTCTGGTGCATAAAAACATAAACCATATGTGGCCACATTTGTATGATCCAACATCAAAGCTTACAGCCAAAAATGAGTCCCGAGGGAGCGAAGCGACCGAGGGCTGGGGCAGAGCCATAGGGGGAGGGTTTGGGAGGGGGTATCCCCCTCCCACGGGGAAGATTTTGCATTTATATACTTGAAATGGTGCATTCTGGTGCATAAAAACATGATCCAACAACAAAGCTTACAACCAAAAATGAGTCCCGAGGGAGCGAAGCGACCGAGGGCTGGGGCAGAGCCATAGGGGGAGGGTTTGGGAGGGGGTATCCCCCTCCCACGGGGAAGATTTTGCATTTATATACTTGAAATGGTGCATTCTGGTGCATAAAAACATGATCCAACAACATAGCTTACAACCAAAAATGAGTCCCGAGGGAGCGAAGCGACCGAGGGCTGGGGCAGAGCCAGAGGGGGAGGGTTTGGGAGGGGGTATCTCCCTCCCACTGGGAAGATTTTGCATTTATATACTTGAAATGGTGCAATTTGGTGCATAAAAACATAAACCATATGTCACATTATGTAAGATCCAACAACATAGCTTACAGCCAAAAATGAGTCCCGAGGGAGCGAAGCGACCGAGGGCTGGGGCAGAGCCAGAGGGGGAGGGTTTGGGAGGGGGTATCCCCCTCCCACGGGGTAAATTTTGCATTGATATACTTGAAATGGTGCAATTTGGTGAACTTCACACAAACAGCCAGAGCAATAACAGCCTACACAGGAACTACGTGGACCGGTACAGAAAAATCCACCCCAGACGTACCATACGCAAGTTACACAACAAACTGAGATGATTTGTTTGCGCGCGAAGCGCGCAGCGAAAACATTAAATGGATGTATAACTTAGTTTTTAAACGTTATAATTAACAAGTATCGGCTGATACTTTTAATTTTTTCTTTTCCTTTTTCTTTCTTTCTTTCTTTCTTTTTTTTTTTTTTTTTTTTTTGAGGGGGGGGGGCTTTTTGGGGGGGCAAAAACGCGTTTTGCCCCCCCACTTTTTGGATTGGGGGGGCGGCCGCCCCCCCTGCCCCCCCACTTCCGGCGCCTATGTGTAATACCTATATTCATCGGGGGTGGTGAATGAATAGATCACCCCCCCCCCCCCCCTGTAAGCTTTACAATTACAATATCATATATGGAATATGAAGCACAATCAATAATAATCAGAAGAATATCAATTAACAACAATCCGTGCAGTCGACTTACACACTATAATGGTTGATAAGGCCAAGTACTAAATACTTATGCAATTTGAAAATATCAAATTATTATTATTGCAACGGAATCAAGATTACACTAATAATATTCCGGGATAATATTATTCAATTTAAAATTTACAAGTATGTAATATATAGAGCACAATAAATGACGTAGGCCTAATTCAATATTATAATCATCAATAAGAATTGTATTAAAGGGATAGTTGAGTATTGGTCAAACTTAACTTTAGTAACCAAAACCTGCACGATTACGGTACAAACTAATAGTTATAACTTCACCATGCTCAAAAAGTATACACAATTACAAACGACAAAGTAAAACCCCTGTTATCATTCAAAAAGAGCCGTTGCAACACGAAGTGTCAAATTAACTCTAGAGAACGCCAGAGCGAAGCACTAGCGTTCTAGGTCCTAATACGGGACTGTAGTGCAGTGCGCGGTAATACCGTATAATAGTACGTGTAGTATGTATTGCAAAGCCAGTATAGTATGTGTAGTATGTATTGCAAAGACCCGTTCGTTTGCCTTTCGTTCGCGCTAATACACAGAGAGATGTCCATGAGGCGCATGTATATCACTGATTTTTTGCAGAATGGAGGGAAAAATCATAATCTTAATCCACCCGATAGTTGGATCACATATTGGAGAGTGAATTGCTGGTAAGTACCGTATCATATGTATAGTTTTAAGCACAATTAGCGTGCACAAACATATTTAGTTTCATTTTTCTTTATGGAGGACCAAGATCGCTAGCGACTCGCGCTAGCCTTCTCTAAAAAGTGATACCCGGGCGTCAACCACTTTTATATAATATTTTGAAAGCAAATTTCACAACAATTAGAGCATTTCAATGGGAATTATTATTATTTCCCATGTTTTTTTCGATGATCTTTCATATGGAATAGAAATCAGCCAAATCCGTTACAATTTTTGTTTGGGGGGCACTTTGGAAATTACCAAAACTCACCTTTGCCTTTAATCTGAATCCAAAAGATAAAATAACATGTGTTACTATGCATTTCAACGTCAATTATTATCATAATTATTATCATCGTTCACGATGATTTTTTTTAGAATCAGTATGAACTATCAATAAACAACGATCAGTTAATGTACACACATAATAAGGCGTATTACTAAATACTATTGAGCAATTTTAATACAATATTGCAACTAAATCGAAATGTTGATTGTTTTTTAGGTCCTTAGGCCTAGGGAGGGATTCAGATTTCACAAAGTCTAGGGAAAACATCAGGGACAGGTGAAGAGCGAAGACGTATGAGTATAATAAGGTTCCTTTCAAGTTTGTGAAGCCCCCTTTACTACTAAGCCCGAACATCTCGAAAAAAAACAAAATGGAATTTGAAAGCTGTCCCTTCATAACAATACCAAGAATGTATCAATAATTTCGAGGCAAAATCACACACAGCCCCCCCCCCCCCCCCCCCCCAAACAAGATAACAAAAATCTTCCGCGTCAGGCCTGTACCGTGGATGGCGCTGTCCATAAATTGTCAATTTTTCTTTTGGCTGCACAACATGTGCATAATATATATATTTTTACAGCGGAATCACGCAGACAGCAGCGGTTTGTGACGCCGCTGCGACCCCGTGAAACTCGGCTGCGTTATCGCTAAACTTGATTGAGAAGCCGTGGAGCAACAAAAAAAGTCAGCTTGACCTTCGAGTTCGACGCTTTTGAAAACCTTTCTGAACGCTTTACCTAAGCGGATTGAACCCGAGCACAATGACTTCGCCAGAACAGAATGAGCCAACGACGATGGAGACGTATTTAGAAGCATTACAACACAACAGAGGTAAAATAATGCGTCGTTTTAGGAGCTGAATTGATGAGCAAAGCAATCGTATGGTGCAGCATGCACGCACCACCTGGTCGTCGGCCCGCAAGCCGAAGTCCAAGGCGCGGCGCGGCGCGGCGCGGCGCGGCGTGGCGAAGACCGGCGCGGCGGGCGATGGCTACATAATTTAGCAGTTGCTCTGACTTTGACTTGTCACTGTCTTGGCCGTACCAAATGTGATAATGCAACATGTATATGAGTAAAAACTTACGTAAAATGTTACCTACATAAACATAAACATCAACCTTGAATCTGAGAGTGATAATGATGATCTTGACAGAAATGAGCGACCAGCATTATATTAATTATGATTATTGACTATTGTTTGTGTTTGTGTGTTGTGATTTGTGAAATGTGCAACGTGCATCTACATTATGCTGGGCATTCTCTACCCAAGTTTTCCCACGACTTGGCATGCTTGACTAAAAGTTTTAAAAAATGCATTGAGCATCGGTTCTTTTAAAGTTTTAGTCATGCATGCCAATTATGCCAAGTCGATGGTAGAGAATGTCGTGTACAGCTTCATGACATCTCTGTCTCCAACAATTTTCGAGGCCGAGGCGAGACCACTGGTTAAGTTGTGTAATCAGGGCGGGGGGGGGGGGGGGGGGGGGAGACCGGTTTAGATGGTGAATTGAGACTCGAGACCGATAAAAATTGGACTGGAGACCTTTAAAAAGTGGACCCGAGACCGGTAAAAAGTGGACCAGAGACCAACAAAAAGTGTGCACCCAACGCACCGCACCCCCCCTGGCTACGGGCATCATCATCATCAATCATCATCATCATCATTGCCACAAACAACCAACACTACTAGCAGCACTACCACCACCATCACATCTTTTACATGATCGTCATATTGTATGTTCTTCAAAATGTTTTATCATCCAAAGATACTGAATTGCATGTGTTTCTTTCTTCTACTGAGTTCTAGGGATTTATTTTGACCCAAAATTCCTGCAGACAAAAATTAACATTGAATTGATCTACATTTATTAGGGGGTTTGGGATTCATTCAGAAATACAAAGTTGGTTTGTTTAAACTCAATTAAGTACAGAACTTTTAGAAATATGTTCTAAGAACTGTTGGCAATTTGTCCTCGACTAGAGGCTAGAGCAAGCTTTGTATAGCTAACTGCATGGTTGTGTGCTATGGAATATCTTTTGACTGAACTTCAGGAAATATACATTTTACTGTTTGTGCCTCTTAATTTCTTGCATTTTAAGTCCAAGGTTTGCACAGTTAGCTGTCATTAGAACTTCCAAGAAAAAAGAAGAGTAGAAAAATGAAAACCAACTTTGTATTTCTGTTAACTTTCAGGGTCGGATCAGGGGTCACATAATTTGGCTGCGCAGTTTGGCTTTACCGTTCAGTTCACGCCTACGTTCGGTTATGTGGGCGACGTTGAAAGTGCAGAGTGCGCTCGATCAGAGTACGAGAGGATAACGGGCTCACGATTTTCGACATACAGACAGAGCAAGGATTTTGGCAAAGAAGGTAAATATTGATTGCAATTGCTTTTTATCTTGTCAAGTTACAAATGAATTACTGTATGCTTGAGAGCTGTAAATATTGATATAAACTGCTTTAAATTTTGTCTAGTTAAAATATAATCATGTTTGGGACATTTTGACTTGCTTTACACTAGTCTAATTAAAATAAATTCATCTTTATTAATACAGCTCTATAAATTTCTCAAAATGATTAGGTTAGCATTTGTCTCTTACATGATAGCTTGATGTCAGGCAAATAAAAAAAAAAAGGTCTAGTTTGGTTGCCCAATCGAGCAACTAACATTTTTGTTCAACTACAAGATAAAAATGTAATTTATTACATGTCAATCTCATATAGAAACAAGCAAGATATTTGCCAAGCATATCTAACTGCCTAGTATGATTAATTTTGTGTGTATTTTTCATTGGTTTTTGTGAGGCAAGCCAATTTTAAGTAGAATTTGAAAAATCCATAATAACATTCGACTTGCCCTAACAAGCAACTAGAAGAAAAAGTTAAGAGTGGAGGCTCAGCTTAGTTTTGATACTCTCATTCTTATCGTATCTTCAGACTTTTGCACGGACCACCACAAGGTTTGCTGGGAAGACTGCTCCAAGCTACGACAGGGCCACATCGCGTTCGACTCCGTGCCCTACATCGTCATCGGGATCAAGATGTTGGATTGCCAGCACGGGCATGATCGACACCTTGCCAAGAAGAGACGTTCGCTGGAGACCATTAACGCCGAGGTCAGTGTACACGGTTGAAATTCTTCCATTGAGAATTGCAAGTCCGAAGACTTCACGTCATAAATATCTTTATATAGCGATATAGAGAAATAAGGAAAACCAAAACCAGGGCCTGGGGGCTCGATTACAGACTGGCGACATTTACCATGGTAGTTGTTAGAATCATTGGCTGTAACTCATCAATATCAATATGCTAGGATAAAGTAAAACTTGAAAGAACTTAGCAGAGCACACATGCCATCCTTCAAGAGTTATCTAAGCGCATCTAGAGATCCGTGGAACTAGGACTGGATCTTGGCCATGGTCGAGCTCTGCCCCCTGTACCATGCTTCAATTAGTAACACAAAAATAACAACAAGGTATGTGAGAGCTGTTAAAGTTCTAAGTGAGTTTTGTGGATTTGGGCAATTTAGCTTTATCCCTTTAAATAAAGAGATTGCAGAATATAAATGTACAAAATAGTCAAAATTTTCAAATTCTACTTTCATGTACACACATATAATTAAAACTTGTAAATGATAAATCTCTTATATTACTCAAAGGTGTTTGAGATGTCAAGTCCAAAATAATAAGTTTAAATGTGTATTAACAAATTCTATTTTTCATTGTATAATTTGGCCAACTTTAAATATACTTTTCTAACACAGCCAGCAGATGAGAGTCCAGGTGGAAAACCAAAACGGAAGCAGATCGCAGGAAAGAAGGTGGACTGCCCAGCTCAGATCTACTACAGGGATATACTCAAGTTTCCTGAATATGCTGTGAGTATGACAAGGATATTGATTTTACAGTTGAGTCTGTCTGCATGTTGTGGCCCAGAAACAAATGGCATTCGTTATTAAAGGGGCCTTGCAAAGTTAAACAAATTCCAAACATCCAAATAAAATTTGGATAGAGCTCACCGCACCCACCCACCCCCCTATCCAAACTTTTTTTTGGTGGAAATCCATCTCCGATCTCCATCTCCGTTTTCCAATTTATTATTCTTTTATTCAAATTGGCCCTGGACCCACCCACCCACTTCCAAATCTTATTTGGATGTTTGGAATTTGTTTAACTTTGCAATTACTTGTTTTAAATACTGGATAGGGAATCTTTTACTGAGGAAACGTCTGCCTCTTTTGCTTGTTGTAGTCAGTACTCCTTTTAAATTGCATTCATCTGCTAAACTTAATATATTTAAAGGTGCTCATTCATTAGCAATGTGTAATCATTACTGCTTCATACTCTGGCAAGTAAAAGAAGTGATTTCTCATTTCTGCACCGGCGCCGATTCCATCCGAAAACACAATGCATTGGGGGGGCAGAGCATTGTTCACAAACAATGCTCTGCCCCCCCAATGCATTGTGTTTTCGGATGGAATCGGCGCCGGTGCATTTCTGGCCACAATTTTGTTGAAATTGAACAAATTGAAACCCAATACCAATGCCAAAATAAAATTTAACTTCACATTATTTGAACACAAATCAACTTCATGGTATACCTGCCACGGATTCCTTGGTTGCGTTGGAGTTATGTATTTAAAAACAATTTCTTATAAATTATTATCAATTATTTGCGTTTACTGTTTCAGAATTATGGGTAAAGTTCTCTGACAAATTTGTATTTCTACCAATTTGTTTTCCTCCAGATCACAGCCAATTCAGTGTGGAGACGAAAGAACATGTCAGAGAAGCTTAGGAAAGCCCTAGCATCGGATACCATGGTAACAGGGGAGAGGCGCATCTACGTCAAGTTCCCAGAGCATGACGAACATACAGGGCACCAGACCAAAAGTGTAAGTCTACATTATGGATGTTTCTTCAAAAAAAATCATACAGGGCTCTACACTAGCACTTGACTTATAATGCATGGGGCAAGTAACAAATTAATGTCCCGCAAGTAAAATCTCATTAATGATCTAGTTTGATTGCCTAATTGGGCAACTAACATTTTCTGTTCAACAACAGGACAAAAGGAAATTCCTAACATGTAAATCTCATCTGGAAATAAGCAAGCAAGTAATTGTTTTGTAAAGGCAAGTGAAATTTGAAAATTGTATGATTTTGCTAGCCAGAATGGGCCAGTAGAGAAAAACGTCAACTAGTCTGGAGTCTCGAGTATGATAATGACTTACAGATGTATACATGTATATATTTAATGTAGAAATCCTGGAGATCTTATTGCTTGTTATTACATATTTTGTTTGACTTCTATTGCTTAACAATTTTGTATGTTACTGTAAGCCATGATTTTGGACTGGCCTATAAATATTCTAGCTATGGACTATGTAGTGTATATATATTATTTACAAAAATCAAATAGCCTTGGAACAGTTTAATAGACTGTGCTATCTAGGCAAAGCCTATGACAAGCTGTTGGATCATGAGAAGAAATTATTTGTTTGCAAGGTTTCCGTTAATTTAGAATTTATACATTAATAGAAAGATTAGAAACTTTTTGTTTGTATATCCAACTTTGATTAATCTTTACTTCTTTCTCATTTACAATTTACAGATTGATATCTCTCCCATGGAGATGGTGATACAGGAGGTTGCCACGGTAAACATTGAAACTCATGAGCATCTGAAAGAACATGACAATTTGAAGAGAAGCCCAAAGTCCAAGAACTTAACACCTCAAGAAACGATCCTCCTTTCTACCACCTCAAAGGAAGATGCTGTATCCAAAGAAACCTTGTTGGGCAAACAATCGTTAGAGAGTTCTCCAAGGACTACGATCTTAGAGACGTTTCCTGCCTCCATGATTGCGATTGCTGTAGCACCCCAAGTTGGATCATCCAGCAGAATTACTTCAGAGCAAAACAGACAAAAGGAGAATTTGACAACTTTGGAGACATCTCTTCCTGCTACCTCTTCTGGTGATAGTTTGCTTCAAAAAGATACAACTTCAACTAAGCACATTGATCCGCAATCAACCTGTGAACTACCGGGTCCTTCACAGGACCTTCTATCTACCTCAAAGAGAATAACCATACCCCAAGAAAGAAAATTGGACAAGAGTGGTGCACCTCAAGAAGAGACATCAATGGAAAAAGGTGCTCCCCAAAAAGGAGCATCTAGAAGTCTTGTTGTACCCCAAGAGACATCAAAGGATCTAATTTCAAACTCAAAGGGAAATGTACCACAAGAAGTGCCATCCATTACTCGGGAACCCAAAGCTAGGAAACAATCCAGGACAGAACAGACTCAAGAACAGATTCCAGAACATCCTTGCAGAGATGCTGTCCACCAAGATCCTGTGCCCCAATTATCTATCCTTAACCGTGCAGCTGCTAAATGTCGCAAGGTTCTTCAGCAACTGTTAAGGGATACTTACATGGTGAAAGATCCCCTTGTTCTTGAAAGGGCCTGCGAACAACTGCATGAAGTCCAGAAGACCTTTGAACGTGAGAAGCAGAATGAACTGTCTGTGGTTGACACTGAAGGAGCTGTGTCTGGTAGAGATACGAGTGTTCCAGCAAGAACTCCACCTCAAAGGAGCGAGAAAGGGCCAGAGAAACGGACGCGAAAGAGAGGTGCAAGTGATAGTGACAAGGCTAACAGAAGAGGTTGTAAGTCATCAAAAACAAGACATAGGAATAAGCTGCCAAAGGTGATCAATGAAGAACTTACCAGCGATAAAACACTAAGTGAAGAGACAGTGCAGCATGTGCAAAGCCTCATTCTGGACAAGTTTCCCAATGTGAAGGGCTTTGAGAATCTGGAACTCGGTCACCAGAAGCTCCTCTCGGCAGCACATGGCGAGTTCGGGCAAATGATGCATGACGGGAAGCAACACTGGGTATTTTTGACCTCCATTGGTTCCAGTAATAGAACAGTAAGGTACTACGACTGTCATGGCACCCGTAGGATACCAGACACCATCCGGAAGCAGATTGCTGCCATTATGCGCTCTCACGAACCAGAGATAGCTGTTGAACTCCAATCTGTCCAGATGGCAGAGAGCACCACCGACTCTGGACTGTTCGCAATAGCCTTTGCATTCAGTACCCTTCATTCTGAAGACCCTTCAAGGGTCTCCTACAATGTTCCTGCCATGCGCCATCACCTCTTGCGCTGCCTCAAGGAGAAGGATGTCCAACCTTTCCCAAAGACCGACAAGGTCATCCAGAGAACTGTCAAATGCATCTCGACTATTGACGTCTTTTGTGTATGTCGCATGCCTTGGAATGGTGGTGCACAAGCATCTGGAGTGAAGATGGCCCAATGTGAGGCTTGCAGAGAGTGGTGGCACTCAAGCTGTTGTGTGATACCGGATGATGTCTTTTCTGGAGGCGGATCTTGGAAATGTCCTAGATGTGAAGATATCCTATCCGCTGTTACGGCCCTGAGTTCTCTCCAGTCCGGAATTCTTGCGTCATAACAGGCAGTCAGTTCGTAGCGTTGTCATCTTCAAGCAGAACGCATCATGAATAGCAGAACGTAACTCCAACTGTTGCGTGATACCGGATGATGTCTTTTTTTTGGGGGGGCCAATCTATGAAATGTCCTAGATGTGAAGATATCCAATCCGCTGTTACGGCCCTGAGTTCTCTCCAGTCCGGCATTCTCATTTCAAAACAGGCAGTCACAAAACGAAGAGCAGAACATAACTCAAGCTGTTGTGTGATACTGGATGATGTCTTTTCTGGAGGACGATCATGGAAATGCCCTAGATGTGAAGATATCCATTCAGCCGTTACTAAAATGCTGTTCGACCAGAACTGTACTATCCCTATAAACAATGCCATGGATTTAACATGAAGAAATTGAAATAAATCTTTTCAGGACAAAGTCAAATAATCTGATCAGGGGGATGTTTCACAAAGATCCTAAGTTGAACTTACATGTAACTCTAAGTTGGAGTATGGAAAGCAGTTAGTTTCTTTGGAAACATATTCTAAAGTCCTTTAAAAGGCATTAAATGTTGTTTCAATTAATAAATATTTTTCTATTATCAAAGAGATTTCATGTTCTTCATGTAAAATTTATGAAAAGTCTAAAATAATTGCATTTTTGCTCTAGAATATATTTTGTTCCAAGGCTACAAATGGCTTACCATAATTTTTAAGTCCAACTTAGAGTTAAGTTCAACTTAGGATCTTTGTGAAACACCCCCGTGAGACATAATTCTGTTAGGCCTGCCTCTATCTGCCTCTCTTGCAATTCACAAATGAGAAATGAGACTGTTTAAAAAAATATATTTTATTCATCTATTTTCAATGAACTGTATACATATATTTTTCATGACACATAATGAAGTATTTTTGTATTAAAACACAACTCAACTGTAGATTCTGAAATAATTGTTCAGTTTGTTTTGTTTCCGTGAAGATTAATAAACCCAGATCTAAACCTGAAAAGATTAAATACATGATCAAATATTTCATTTTAACAATGGAAAGCCCTCCCCTTTGTTGGAGAAACAACTTTTATTAAAAAAGAAAAAACAAACAAAAAATAAGTGTCAAATCATTAGATGTTGCTGTAAGTATTGGTTTCTATGATGAAGGAGAATCACTATTGGTTCGAGGCAACCAAAAAAATACTTTTTTTTTCACGAGGGCGATTTTGAAAATTTTGAGGGAAAAACACGCCCTCGTGAAATTATTCACGAGGGCTATTTTGGGGCTCATGGGGGCTCTTTTTTTTTAAACATCATTTTCACTGCTCAAGGGTCTAATAAATGATTATCATGATGTGATCTATCTGATTATGCCATGTTTGATACGTTTCTGGCGCTTTCCGATCATGCAAAAAGATGTAAAAAAAAATTTTCAAAAAAAAAAAAAAAAAAAAATTAAATTTTTTTTTTTTTTTTTTCGCCCCCGTGCCGTGGCTCACGGGGGCGATTTTAAAGGTATCGGGGGCGAATCGCCCTTTGCCCCCGTGTATTTTTTTGGTTGGTTCGAGGTGAGTCAGTGCCAATATGTAGAAAGTACATTGTTATACCCTGCGTATAAAAAATAAACGTTACACTTTTGAAAAATTTGTCACAATTACATTTCAAAATGTATAGAAGATTTTTTTCATGTTGATAGATGCCCAATAGTCTCTTCTATCAAGTGCCACTAACAAAACAAATTTTTGTTCACGCTTGGGTGAGCACTGACCGTTTTTGTCCAGAGTAATGTAATTTTGACAGATTTTTCAAAAGTGTAACTTTTTTTTGATACGCACTGTATAGTGAAATGTTTCTTGCAATGTATTGTGTGTGTACTGTGTAATCTGTGTGCTTTTTAAATACATGTAAAAATGTGTTTTTGTGTGTATGTGTGTGCTCTTTTTATAGTGTTAAAAGAATAGAGAAAAATTCCCTCGACATTTGACCTAAGAAGAGAAGGTAGTATGTATATAGTCCTCGAATGTCAAATAATGAGTTTTTAAAAAAAATTTGTCAGGTGTTCGCAGATGAATAACAGATAAAAAAATAATAAAGAATGGAGATTTACAAAGAATGTGTGTTTGCATGCGTGTGGCCGGGGGTGTGCATGTGCATGTATGATGTACATGTATGTAGTTCTAGTTCTAGTTCTATGGTAATACTCATCAACGCCTGTTCAGCATCTAGATGAGAGTAAAGCATAGAGCTGTTATATACAGCTCTATGCGGTACAGTTCCTGAAAAGGGAACTAAATTGTTTCAAGAGCCACCTTGAACTGCTCCAAAGAAGGCAGTTCAACGATGATCTGAGGTAGCTCGTCCCAGTCCTAAAGTGTCCTGGGGAAATAACTAAATTTGTAAGTGTCCATTGAAGAGCCTAGTCTCATATATCGTTGTTGTTGACTCCTCCTTGTAGTTCGCTCCCTCGGTTTGTATGTATGTGTGTGTTGTGAGCATGTACATAGTAATAGTTAGTAACTTAGTACATACATGTAGGTTATTGTTGGGAAGTAGTAGTAGGGCTAACACAGGTCTAGTCGACTCAAAACTACTGGATAAGGACCAAAGATGGGAAGAACCTATTTTGTTCTTTGTATTTCAAAGTTATCCACATCCACAGAAAGATGTGTTAGGGGGGGGGGGGGGGGGGGGGGGGGTGTTTCACAAAGATCCTAAGTTGAACTTAACTCTAAGTTGGACTTATCTATTATGGAAAGCCATGTGTAGCCTTAGAATAAAATATATTCAAAACCAAGAATGCAAGTATTTTAGACTGTCATAAATTTTACATCAAAAACATGGAATCTCCTTGATAATTTTATGCCTTTGAAAAAGGACTTTTAAAACAAGTTTTCAAAGAAACTAATGGCTCTCCATACTTTTTAAGTCCAACTTAGAGATAAGTTCAACTTAGGATCTTTGTGAAACATCCCCAGGGAACAGACTACAAAATGTTGATTTAGTTGTATTCATGATGTTAGTTCTTAAAGCCCTAGTCACATATCACTGGATAGCATTAAAGGGAAGCCATTAGTGTCTTGAAACAGTTTTATAAAAGTTATGTTGAAATGCATAAAATGTTGATTCAAATCATATATATTTTCTAATTATCAAAGAGATTCATAATATTCACATACAATTCATGAAATAATTTGAATCAACATTTTATGCATTTCAACATAACTTTTACAAAAATGTTTCAAGACACTAATGACTTTCCATAATATTTAAGACCATCTTAGTGCTAAGATCAACTTAGGATCTCTGTGAAACACCCCCCTGGTGTAAGCAGCTTCAGGTTTGACCGGCAGGCATTGGGCCGGGTCACGTTGGTTCTTTGAAGACCTCACCAATGCCCCTCAGACTGACCGGTGCAACACCTTTTAAACTTTATTGTCAGCCCTATGTTGAACTTAATAATAATAATAATAATAGACTAGCATTTATATTATCCCATCAATCTATACATTCTATTCTGAGGTGCATTATACTGTACAATACTAACTATACAAATTAACTATTATTCCTAGATGGGTTACTGGTGTTAAAAGCTTTGGGTTTGACCGGTCAGATTGAAAAGTGTAGGCCATCTTTAATATATAGATATTCATTGTAGAAGTATTAGTGCTGTTAGTCATGCATCCCTTTATAAACACCTTAATCTTGACTATCGGCCTTATATTCAAGTTCTTTCCAATTGAATTATTTTTTATTTCTAGATGGATCACTGGTGTTAGCAGCTTCAGGTTTGACCGGTAGGCACTGGGCTGGTTCCCTGTGGTTCTTCGAAGACCCCAGCAATGCCCCTAATACCGATCGGTGCAGTGCGGCCATCAAAACGGACGCTGGCATCACGGACCTTGAGTGGATTGACGAGAACAGACTGGCCATCGGTTCAGACACAGGTATGTACAGTAAAACCTTGCTATAAAGAACTCCAATATAAAAAAACTCTCTTATAAAAACCTTATAACAAGTGATTCGGCTGGTCCCAGCCCTCTCTTGTGTTGCCAATTTGAAGGTGCAACAAATGTTTTGCTGCTACAGTATGTTTCTCAATCTGTTCTGTCTGTATGCCCATATGAGTGTGTGTTGCAAATGTTTGTCAATATTTCTGGTAAGAAATAGTTATCAATCAAAATCTAGGTGTTGCCAATTTGCAGGTGCAATAGAGGTTTGGCCGTTGGAGAATAGCTGCAGTTCGTTCCGCAGCCTTTTCTATCTTCATTGTCTCCTATTTCTATGAGCATGACATTTCAGTAAACTCTACAAGTTTAAACTCCAACACGATTAGACATGAATTAATGTGATTATTTGTGTTGCCAATTTGCAGGTGCAATAGAGGTTTGGCAGCTAGAGAACAGCCGGAGCTCATTCCGCAACCTCTTTTATCTCTACGAGCATGACAACGCAGTCAACTCCATCAGTGTCAAATCATGAAAAGTTATATTATGATTATTCTTGTTGCCAATTTGCAGGTGCAATAGAGGTTTGGCAGCTAGAGAACAGCCGGAGCTCATTCCGCAACCTCTTCTATCTCTACGAGCATGACAACGCAGTAAACTCAATCAGTGTCAACTCCAACAAGACAAGAATCGTCAGCGGGTCGTCAGACAACCTGTGAGTTGTGTATTTTCTTTCTTTTACTTTTTATTTTGACAGTAATACATGTACCTTTTCATTGTAAATATTTTGAATATCTGTTTTCATTTTAATTAATTTTAATTCTCGTTTGAATTGTGATTGTCTTGAATTAAATTATCCCCCATCCACTATAGTTAATACATACTGTAGTATGGACATGAATATTATTAAACCTACA
This sequence comes from Echinarachnius parma, assembly GCA_037951105.1. Taxonomy (NCBI): domain Eukaryota; kingdom Metazoa; phylum Echinodermata; class Echinoidea; order Clypeasteroida; family Echinarachniidae; genus Echinarachnius; species Echinarachnius parma. The sequence goes on from JBAMJV010001800.1 coordinate 174,728, forward strand.
TGAAGGTAACATCACAACAAATACAATAAGTATTTATAGGTAAGTTTCTTAGTTATACAACAAATATTTATTTGCTACCCGGCTAGCTAAGTTTCTTGTCTAGTACATTTTTGTTTTAATAGGCAGGGCTTGACACTAGAACTTGCCCAATTGCCCAGGGCTAGTAAAGTTTCACAAATGGTCTAGTTTGGTTGCCTGATTGGGCAGCAGACATTTCTGATATCTGTTCAAGTATGGGAGCAGAATGAATGTAATGTATTACATGTAAATCTCATCTACAAGTAAATGGGCAAGTAAAACAAACCCATGTAAACTGGGCTCCAAAAGAAACTTATCACTTTTTCAGAGCGACGCTCACCAAAATCCATAGCATCAAATTGAATCATATTTAGACACAGATAAGCTATCATTCTCCTTATGAAGCATATCCTAAAAATGAAAAGTTTGCTTTTACCAAAAATGAGAAAAATTCGATGGAATCACTACAGATCACTTTTCAAAAATCACAGAAACTGCTCGCTGCGAACATCCACGAAAGGCGGTCTATTCAGAACTTTCAATAGCTATTCATTCAACTTCAAAGCGGGTTATGTAACCACTAGACTGGCTATTGTCCGTACCGAGCTCTGTGCCCGGAAGGCGAGCAGTTTCTGTGATTTAAAAAAAATGACCTCTTGCGATTTCACCTTATTTTATTGTTTGTTCCCATCAGTGCCTAAGGCCCACATATTTGTGGTCTGGTAGTCCTACACTTAAACAAGAAGAAGACTAGTTATGTGAAGTGTACATGAAGAAAGAGCATAAATTCCTCTATTTTTAGAGCCCTATTTTGTTACTCTACCTGCTTTAGTTATTGTATCCCCCGAACCACTTCGGGGGATACTATGGATTTGGCCTCGTCGCGCCGCCGCCGCCGCCGCCGCGTCCGCCGCAGAGATTTTCTTGTGAACGCTCTACAGGTCCGAGTTCTTGTCCGATCATTTTCTAATTTGGTATGAAGGTGTATTAAGGAAAGAGGATGAAGCCTATTGATTTTGGTGTGGGGCGGAGTCCTGGTTGCCATGGTAACCATGATATAAAGAAATAGTTAAGATTACCTTGTGAACGCTCTACAGGTCCGAGTTCTTGTCCGATCATTTTTTAATTTGGTATGAAGGTGTATTAAGGAAAGAGGATGAAGCCTATTGATTTTGGTGTGGGGCGGAGTCCTGGTTGCCATGGTAACCATGATATAAAGAAATAGTTAAGATTACCTTGTGAACGCTCTACAGGTCCGAGTTCTTGTCCGATCATTTTCTAATTTGGTATGAAGGTGTATTAAGGAAAGAGGATGAAGCCTATTGATTTTGGTGTGGGGCGGAGTCCTGGTTGCCATGGTAACCATGATATAAAGAAATAGTTAAGATTACCTTGTGAACGCTCTACAGGTCCGAGTTCTTGTCCGATCATTTTCTAATTTGGTATGAAGGTGTATTAAGGAAAGAGGATGAAGCCTATTGATTTTGGTGTGGGGCGGAGCCCTGGTTGCCATGGTAACCATGATATAAAGAAATAGTTAAGATTACCTTGTGAACGCTCTACAGGTCCGAGTTCTTGTCCGATCATTTTCTAATTTGGTATGAAGGTGTATTAAGGAAAGAGGATGAAGCCTATTGATTTTGGTGTGGGGCGGAGTCCTGGTTGCCATGGTAACCATGATATAAAGAAATAGTTAAGATTACCTTGTGAACGCTCTACAGGTCCGAGTTCTTGTCCGATCATTTTCTAATTTGGTATGAAGGTGTCTTAAGGAAAGAGGATGAAGCCTATTGATTTTGGTGTGGGGCGGAGTCCTGGTTGCCATGGTAACCATGATATAAATAAATAGTTAATATTACCTTGTGAACGCTCTACAGGTCCGAGTTCTTGTCTGATCATTTTCTAATTTGGTATGAAGGTGTCTTAAGGAAAGAGGATGAAGCCTTAAGATTTTGGTGTGGGGCGGAGTCCTGGTTGCCATGGTAACCATGATATAAAGAAATAGTTAAGATTACCTTGTGAACGCTCTACAGGTCCGAGTTCTTGTCCGATCATTTTCTAATTTGGTATGAAGGTGTCTTAAGGAAAGAGGATGAAGCCTATTGATTTTGGTGTGGGGCGGAGTCCTGGTTGCCATGGTAACCATGATATAAAGAAATAGTTAAGATTACCTTGTGAACGCTCTACAGGTCCGAGTTCTTGTCCGATCATTTTCTAATTTGGTATGAAGGTGTATTAAGGAAAGAGGATGAAGCCTTTTGATTTTGGTGTGGGGCGGAGTCCTGGTTGCCATGGTAACCATGATATAAAGAAATAGTTAAGATTACCTTGTGAACGCTCTATAGATCCGAGTTCTTGTCTGATCATTTTCTAATTTGGTATGAAGGTGTATTAAGGAAAGAGGATGAAGCCTATTGATTTTGGTGTGGGGCGGAGTCCTGGTTGCCATGGTAACCATGATAACCATGATATAAAGAAATAGTTAAGATTACCATGTGAACGCTCTACAGGTCCGAGTTCTTGTCCGATCATTTTCTTATTTGGTATGAAGGTGTATTAAGGAAAGAGGATGAAGCCTATTGATTTTGGTGTGGGGCGGATTCATGGTTGCCATGGTAACCATGATATAAAATGAAGTAATATTTTCAATAAATCCATTATCAAACAGCAAATTAATTAATACTTGAGTCATTTGAAAACTTACTTGACATTAAAATAATGTTTTTTAAACTGAATGAGATATATGATTCTCTAGAGACTCTAGTACACTTGAATACTGATCCCCCTATAATTGATAAACAAATCCAAGTATAACACCTTGTTCAAAACCCTAAACAATGACGATTGGCTGCAATTGTTTTTAACTGCTGCATAATGTAAGAGCCTGTTACATATGCCAATATTAATGAGCTCCGCAAGTTAGCAAAGGCCTCGCCGCTGACGCGGCTCAGTCCAGCGATCACTGCTGTAAGCGCACATCGCCTTGTCTATTAATCAGACCCTGCTCGGAGGACAAACAGCGCGCGAGGCCTTGCCCAAAGGCTACTGCCAGCCTAGTAGAACAACGTACACCACCAAACTTGTTCAGTTCACAATATTACAACCCACAAAAGTGCAATGCAATTGGTTCGGGGGATACATGTGCTCGGCTGCGCGACCCGCCGAGCGCGCAATTTCTAGTTTTTTAATGATTTTTATTATTGCATAAATCACTATAATTTAGAAAAATCCTTAAATTGGCAACACATTGTGATATTTTAAAAACAGATATTGGCGTTCAAATTGGCAACTTTTCGGCAAAGTCACTTCATATTTGTCTTAAATGGTCATTACTAAATATTTTCCACCTGTTTTTATGTCATTGATCGGTCAATAAAATTGAGGAGTTGCCAATTTGTAGAGGAAAACAATGATCAATTTTGCCTTAAAATAGCTCTCGTCCTTGATGGGTTAACTAAAGCAAACCAAATTTTTTTTTAGATGAGCTTGCTAAGGAGTATTATAGCTAATCTACGCTTCGGTCTGAAGAAGTGATAAGTTTCTTTTGGAACCCAGTTTATGATTTTACTCAAACTGGCCAGAAGAGAAAACAGGTAGTGTGGAGGCTTGTCATAGGGCCATAAGCTTGCAAAAAGTGGCCATGGGTATTACTATTTTACTTTGCCAACTAGGATCAACATCCAAGTTAACCCTAATTGGTGTCTAAGAATACCTCTTAGCATGGAACTAAGCTAATATGTTTTCATAAACATGGGCCTATATGCGCTCCATCAATTTTGAAGAAAAAAAGAAGAAAGGTTTCAGCGACTTCTTGAGAGAAAAAAATCCAAGATTCCCTACTTTATTATATAGATATAATTAATTTTCTTTTCTACTTTCCTTTGTCTTCTAGAATCAAAGTGTGGGACATAGCCTCGCAGCGATCCGTAGGAACCCTGAAAGCACACGCAGGCAAAGTTGAACAAGTCGCATGCAGTCCAAACGAGCTGGAAGTATTCATATCATGTTCTCAGGTGGGTAGAAGACATTGCAATGTAGGTTTTTTTAACTTATTTACTATATTAATTTTAGGCCCTAAAGTTTAAAAAATGCATCTAGGTTTTGTGGTGAGATTGCAGTGGTCAGTTGGAATAATGCATGTTAGGACAAATAGGCAAAGTAGAACAAGTCGCATGGGTTGACTATCCGTCGTCCTATTCGAAACGTCGAGCCCCTCCTACCATCCACCCTCTCCTCGCAATACCAACAGTCTTTTCCAGGACTATCCCAACAGTCCTTTCTAGGACTACCAACAGTCCTTTCTAGGACTACCAACTGTCCTTTTTAGGACTCTCCTAGAAAGAATACCAACAGTCCTTTTCAGGACTATCCCAACAGTCCTTTCTAGGACTACTAACAGTTAGTGCTGTTGACGAGTCACGGGTACCCGGGTCCCGCCGAAAAATGTCGAGTCCTGGGCGCAAAAATCGATACTCGATATCCCGAAAAAAAAGCAAAAGTCCCCTTTTATTCGCTATCGGCATAAATACGCTGCATTTTTGTCACTTGAATGAACATGTTTTCCCAGCGGCGTGACATGCCGATAGCGAAATCAACAAATGGTTAAATTTCGGGTACCCGTGACTCACCCGAAAAAATTATCGCGAGTCCCGGGAGGGAAATACTCCCGAAATCGACACCTCTACTAACAGTCCTTTCTTACCAACAGTCGTTTCTAGGACTACCAACAGTTCTTTTTAGGACTCTTCTAGAAAGAATACCAACAGTCCTTTTCAGGACTACACCAACAGTCCTTTCTAGGACTACCAACAGTCCTTTCTAGGACTACCAACAGTCCTTTCTAGGACTACCAACAGTCCTTTCTAGGACTACCATAGTCCTTTTCAGGACTCACCAATCCACCCATCTCACATCGTGCAACCGCAAACCACACGTATTATTTATAACTTCTTTTGTAATTTTTTGAAAAGATGAAGCATTTAAAACAAAAAATTAACGTCTGGTTCAAAATTATCAAATAATTTGGAGCCCCACAATTATTACAAATGGTTATGTTTATGGACATTTCAGCCTTTTCTGAACCGATTATGATCAAATAAAGTTTATTCTGTCATTTAAATTGTATGCTCTTTCGATTTTGACACTCAGTTTTTCATTATCTCACAAAAAAATATTTTGTGTAGCGCCCTCTATACAAAAACTCAACTATCTCTTTAATCTTGTCATTTTGTTTTGTTTAATTTGTAGTTAAAAGTGTAAGATTGATTGATAATAAATTAAAGCTACATTCAGGGTTGTTATAACAGGGGTCACACAGGGCCTTGAAACCCTTGAAAGTCATTGAATATGAAAGTGAAGGGATATTGCCAAATCATCTTATGGGTCATAGAAAGTCATGGGCCCTGTTGCAGAAATAAATACAATTGATGGTAAGTCAGAAAATTTGCACCTTTCAACCGATTAGATTTGCTCATTTAGAACACGTGATCTGACTTGCAATTAATTATAACTTACAATCAATGTTATGTCTTTCTGGAACAGGGGCTTGGAATATAATTTTATCTGCATTCTTCAGCACTAAAATACAAATAATTATATAGATAGTTAGAACTTATTTTGTTGAAAAAGTGATCACACAAGTGTTATGTGTACTTGGTTATGCAACACCAAACTTATATTTCAGGATGATCACCACACACGCTGGGCACGCTTCAAGCTACTTTTTTTTCTACATAACAATAGTCCGTGTGCGATCCCGTGCGAGACCAGTTACCAAGGGGGAAGTGTGAATAAACAAACATGAAATGTCACATTTCTTCACATTTACTCACTAACTACATTTTGTGCAGTCACAAATACTATGAAATGATTGATACATTTGATGAGTTACCTCTCAAGTAAAATAATTAGTTTCCTTTGAAAAAAATGTGCTGAAGAAAATGAAATGAAATCTCAGTTTTAAAATTGCAGGTTCACATCGCTCTTTTAGCCCAAATATGTTTGGGTCCAGTACCTGACAAGAAATAGCTGTGCCAGCACACTTTGTGTGCACTATATCCTTTCCCTGGGGAGCATTTCTTTTAGGCGGCTCATCGGCATTGAGAAGATCATTCACATAAAGGCGTTCACCTCCTACCAGGTACCCATTTATTCACCTGGCTAGAGAACTGCAATAGTGGATATATTGTCTTGTTGAAGGAAAATGAAAAAGAAAAAATTATTTAGTTTTACTTCCTATTTATTAAAGTTTGTAAATTATGTTGTAACTGTTGAATAAATATGAACATTGTACAATTACGATTTCTCAGACTATTTCTTTATCTAGAGAGTATGTGTAATTGTGACAAAGCTCCCCACAATTGGGTATACTTCGTCCAGTCATATGTCGAAAACATGCCCCACTTCCACCACATTGTCGCTGAAAGAAATACCTCAAAAACGCTGATCATATTAGAGAGTAATTCATGTAGGTTTATTAACAGAGTTTCTTCATGACGCTCAGAGGGACAAGCAGATCACAGATCTGCTCTCAACCAAGTCTTGATGTATTCTGATTAAAAAATCCCACTCAAGTGCCAATCTCCAAAAATAGATCCAGAGAAAGTAACAATGCACTGCTTGTATAATCAATTCACCAATTTAGCAATCTGGCCAGACATCCACCTCAGCTACTACTTACAAATACATAAAGAACTGACTTCCAGCCAATGAAAGCGTTGGTCTAGCAGGTCCACTTACATCACATGAGACAAAGAGTTAACATAGAAATGCATCCTAACCAATCAGCAACAACGATTGACCTAATATAAGCTATGTTATTCCTTGTCTAGAAAGAGCATAAGAAATACATAAGAAATACTTTAGACCAATCAGTACTCTCCTTAGTGGTGTTTTGGTATCCCTTTAAATTTTATGGTGATTAATTCATGTTGACCGAGACACAGTTATCCCTTGCTTGGTCATTTGACCCTGAGCTGCACAAGGTCCTATGTTATCATGACATTGGTCAAATGTAAACAACTTGGACCACCTCCATTGTTTCAGGGTTATACACTCCCCCAATTCCCAACTCACTATATATTCTGAGATTTTGATAGCATCACATCCACATCTCAAGTGTAAGAGGGAACATATCACTAATATGAGGATACTTCACATAGAAAATATAATTATGTTTGCATGTCACAGTGATGAATAATTTTGATTACCCCCCAAAAGGTTGATCAACTAATGATGTAAAAATTGATAACTTTTACTTAGAACATTAGTACATGTTTTTAATTTAGTTTTGTTGGATTCCCCATATTCTAAGCTTTCCAGAAATGTATGGTTTGTAGGGGGTAGCTTCAATGGTTAGAAAGATATTCCCAATATAGTAATAGTGTGCAAAAACGTCAAATAATACCCCACTGGGCCCCTTAAATTGTGACGCGGATCGTATCCGGAGAGCTAAATTGTGTGCAGTTTTACCATAAAAAATGTAAACATATTAAAAATAACATTACAAATTACAACTACATAGAAATATAGCACATTGAACATAAAAAGACAACTAATAAATAATAACAATTTACTAAGAAGCTCACTACATGAATTGGCATACAAAGCAGTACTGTATTTATTTGTAATAAATAAGACAAAAAACCTTGCTAATATCCTATATATTGTAGCACACACATAATAATAATAATTAAAGATCGTATTTGTATAGCGCCTAATGCAGAACAGCCTCTAAGCGCGTATTATTATCCCTGGTCATTTGGTACAGTTCAGACCCACACAATTATCTTGTACACATTCTCAACTCCCCAGGGAGCATACTAGCCGCGGGCAACCATATTGGTGCACCAAGCTAATTTTCACCAGACCAGGTACCCATTTATACACCTGGGTAGAGAGCAGCAATGTGGATTGCTGAAGGACAAACAGAGTGGGCTGGGCCACCCTGTTTCCAGAAGAAAATAAGTAAAACAATATCAAGAGATATCCCAGGAAAAATGCCTTCTACAAGTAGTGTTCATAACATGTACTCTAACAATGATATTTGATACATGTATGTTTGATAAACAAATATAGATGACGAAATAAAAAAAAGCACCATTTTATTCTTTTTATAAATGTGTATCTCATAATAATGTTCTGGACAAGAAGACGGCGGATCTTTATAGTTTATTTGATTTTGCACCTCATCATAATAGGTAAAACAAAAGGTGGACATTCAAAGAAGTACATGTGGCACCAGTGGGCCCCCCCACAACATATAAATATAATGCCGTTTTTTATTCGGTGACTGGACACGGTTTATCGCTGTTTTATCAAAAGCACAAGGGCCTCTCAATGAAACCAAAAAGGGAATATCAGTGTAAAAATAAAGAAATATATAAGGCGTGGATATATGTGGATTACATTCTCAATTCACAAATAATCTAGCACAGTAAAAAAAAAAATAACGAAACCAAGCTTTGTTAGCTTATAAATAACAAAATTCTAAACATATACATCTACATGTATATATGTTGATATTGGTAACATGTTTATAAAGGGACTTAATAGTAACATTGTCCAAATCCTCAAAATAAATTTGTCATTCTAGCGGTTCCCTCATACCTTGTTGTATTCGTATTAACAATAAAATCATCGGACAGGTTTCGGTTTTTCAAATTTCCCTTTCGTTACAAAGATATGTACGATCGAAGTATTCAGATAAGAAAAACTCCGGGCGAGTTTTTCTTCTGTGTACAAAGTGAGTGCAGTGAGTTATTGAATATCACTTTGCATTTTCGCTCATTACTTGGCCATGCAATGTCCATTTGACTTGAAATTTTCACACAATACCCTTTGGACATATGAGATAACAATAATATACATTGCATCAACCATTCATCAATTTTTGCACATGTCAACAAAGTTACTAGATCCCTTTAAAGCTTAGGAAATTTCTTTTACAAATGATATAGCATACATTTTGATCGCTTTACGCCTATTATCCAAAGTCATGCAAAAGTTTAACAAAAAAGGATCATTTTGTACAAAGAGAAACATCCTGCTAGACTGGCACGTAATTTACATGTACATAAACATGTACAATGTAGTCATGATCTCAAATGCGAAATAGACTGGAAACTTCATCTAACGACACAAGCACACGAATGCACTCATGCATACACATGATTTTGTCTTTTTCTTTATAGCCACCTTGCTATGTTCCTCCTCTCCTTTCTCGGCTCTACCCCATCCTCTTGCGCCTCCCCAGCTGGCTTAGCCTCATCCTCTGGCTCTACCCCATCCTCTTGCGCCTCCCCAGCTGGCTTAGCCTCATCCTCTGGCTCTACCCCATCCTCTTGCTCCTCCCCAGCTGGCTTAGCCTCATCCTCTGGCTCTACCCCATCCTCTTGCGCCTCCCCAGCTGGCTTAGCCTCATCCTCTGGCTCTACCCCATCCTCTTGCGCCTCCCCAGCTGGCTTAGCCTCATCCTCTGACTCCTCCCCCTCTGACTCTGCCGTGTCTCCTGGCACCACCCCCTCATTTACTACAGTAGGAATGAACAGGATACCTGAAGATTATGATACATGTACAATGGAAATGCATCTTTTCTTTGTTATTTTCATGGCATTTGGTACACAGTACATGTATGTACACATTTATCCAATTTAGAAAGTCTAACAGGATTATATCTATATAGCCTATAGGCCTATATGCTTATTGAGAATTAGGTGACTACACTGATTTAATCATTCCCCTGAAATTTACCAAATTAGTTGAATTTTACTTTGTATTGCTAAATGGAGTCATTTTGGATGAAAGAATGTCTGCCATTTCTAGCCAATTTCTTACTGATTGTGTAAATGAACTAGCCAAATGATGCTGATAAAATGATCAATTAGACATGCAGTATTTTTTATGTTTAGTTTGTCTCAATGGAAGAAATTTTAGATTGAATAATGGCTATCAAGCCATTAGATATCCTAATTTTCCATTGATTTAGTACGTCCACAGTATGATCATGTTGATCTGATCATTGGCTGGATATTATTTGTCTCTAACTAATATTTAATTAAAGGCATTTGTACTCTCTGTTTTCTCATTGAATTGATTTGACTAATATGATTTTATGAAAAGATTGGTATATGGTTCCATGAAAACAAGATAGTTTGGATTATTACTGTTGGTTAATCGTTAGTTACTTAAAGGGATCTAGCAATATTGTCAAAATCTTCAAAATCCAATCGAAATTCTAGCTGTTCCCTCATACCTTGTTGTATTCGTATCAACAATAAAAACATGGGACAGTTTTCTGTTTTTCGAATTTCCCCGTCGTTAAAAAGTTTGTTTACGATTGTTCAGATGTTCAGATGTTCAATTATCCACTGGATCGTCAAAACCGTGTACAAAGTTAGTGCAATGAGTTAGTGAATATCACTTTGCATTTTTGCTCATTACTCAGCCATATAACGTCCATTTAACTTGACATTTACACACAATACTCAGTGGACATTTTATATAACAACAATACACATTGTACCAACCATTCATCACTTTTTGCACATGTACCGTAAAACTCTGTGTATAACGCACTCGTGTATAAGGTGCACCCCCAACTTTCTAAAAAAAAAGTAGTGCTGTTGGAATACTTACATCGCTGGTCTAGGGCATATCAGGGGCTTAATGTCAATTGTAGCTTTCATCATCATATACATTTGTTCACATACAAAATAGTGGTTAGTACAAAAATTGCACACATTGAGCAATAACACTGGTGCTCATAAATATTCATATTCATATTCATGAATATTCATAAGCACTTATACTCTTTGAAGGGATCTAGTAACTTTGTTGACATGTGCAAAAAGTGATGAATGGTTGATGCAATGTATATTGTTGTTATCTCATTTGTCCACAGGGTATTGTGTGAACATTTCAAGTCAAATGGACATTGCATGGCCAAGTAATGAGCAAAAATGCAAAGTGATAGTCACTAACTCACTGCACTCACTTTGTACACAGGAGTTTTCCTTATCTGAATACTTCGATCGTACATATCTTTGTAACGAAAGGGAAATTTGAAAAACCGAAACCTGTCCCATGATTTTATTGGTAATACGAATACAACAAGGTATGAGGGAACCGCTAGAATTAAAATTTTATTTTGAGGATTTGGACAATGTTACTAAGTCCCTTTAAATATAATGCAATTTTCTAAATTAACTAACAACTATTTTCAATTATGAGCAAAATTTATAACCACTGGTTAGATAATTGCATATATAATGAGTACTGCTGCTCACGAATGTATGAATATTCATTAGCAGCAGTATTTGCTCAATAAACTTGCAATTTTTACATCTGTAACCAATATTTTTTGTGTGAGAAAAAGGTATATGTTGCTAATTGCTACAACAGACAGCAAGCTCTTGTCACGCCCTAGACCAGTGTAATATGCATTGAACATGACTACAGGGTGTCCCCCCAAAAAACTTTCTAAACAAAAAAAAAACTTGAAACTTTGTATTTTTTCCGATGGAAACAAAGTGCGCCTTATACACAGAGTTTTACGGTATGTCAACAAAGTTACTAGATCCCTTTAAAGGTTGTGACTCATTAATTCTTAGTTCTTACCATCACACCCTAGATCTGTGCAGACATTTGGATAATCTCTGCACAGATCTTTGCACATGACGCAGTTTCCTAGAATGCGTACTTCGCCTACTTCACATTGCTGCGTTGTTTGTACCATTGCAGCCAGCACCAGCATGAAAGCAGATAGTTGAGCCATTGACGTCATGGTGGTCTGCAGGAAAGATATATATGAAACATACATTGCAGTGATCCACACTTAGTATTGATTGATTGATTGATTGATTTTTGGGGGGAGGGGGGCTCTTAGTCTTCATTATTGTTGGAAAACATGAAAAACCCAAGAAAAAAGCTGTAAAATTTGTAAAAAAAATCAATATACATGTACCTTTAAATGTTTTTTGTAAAATTAAGAAATCTCAACCATTCCTACTCACTGGCACTGTATCCACTAGCTGTACAAGTGACTGAAGATTTTGAGTTGATTTGGTTACACCCTATGCAGAAGAGAAGGACCAAACAGATGGAATAATATTAATAAATGATGTTCTTGTGAAAGGAGTGCTGTGCCCTTACAGACTTTGTGTTTTGTGGGAGGGGGTATCCACCCTTCCATGGTAGGGAGCTTTTGCAAAATTTTCATTTGAAATTATGCAATCTGGTGTAAACATGTACCTTCAAAGGAAATTTTATATACGGTACTAGAATTTAAGAAAACATCACTTAAATCGACCTCCCTCATGATTAGACCGATATTCAAACAAAAACTAACCTACTGTGATGAAGTCTGCCACAGCTTTGCCGAGTTGTGAGTTGGTTTTGTTGATCTAGTTTATTTTTTGCAAGACACTATAAAGCAAGAAAGAAAGTATAAGATCCTGTGATTAGAAATAAGAAAATAAAGGCACATGACACATCAAACAATGATTTAAAAAAAAAAATGCTAGGAAAAACCCCTCAGACAATTTTAAGTGCTTTAGGAAATTCAGGTGCACGTCGGTGTACATGTATTTGTTTGCTCAACATGTAATACCGAACAGCAAATATCTATTAATTACCCCAGAACAATTACCCACCCCCCCCAGGACAATTAACTCCGAAGACAATAACCCCAAAAGTCAATCACCCCCAAGACAATTACAAGACGATAACCGATAACTTCTTACTAATCGAGCAATGAAAAGGGTTTCATGGGAACGCCCCCCATTCAAGAATCTCCGTGGCTCAATGAGTTGAGCACCGGTCTAGCAATCCGGACGTCTCGGGTTCGATTCCTGGCGAAGCCTATTTTGAATGGGCACAACCAGCAAAAACAATTCTCAGGCCATTTATTTGAAAAAAATGCATATTTAAGTACAATTTGTGCAACTGGCAGCAAATGATCCACATTTTCATGAAAACTATATACTGTAGGTTCACCAACTAATACAACTGGTTCGCACTCAATGTTGAAATTTCCCAAGACCACAAAATGTGTGCTACATAACCTACAATCATTTTTGTTGTTGATTTTTTTGATTTTTGATTTTTTTTTTGATTGGTTCGTGATAGAATGCCAATCAGATGATCACTTACAGCATTAGAGCTTAATAGTAGCCCCTGAAATTCGAGAAAAAAAAGAGCCTCAGAAATTTGTAGCCCCCGAAATGTGAAAGTAGCCCCCGAAAACTCCCATAAAATTAGATAGGGATCCCCCAAAATAAAAATAATAATTTTTTCCCTACTACAATGCAGTGTAAAGCAAGAAATATGAAATCAGTATGTTCACAGTTCATTTTTAATCGTGCCCTCACAATTTTGCCACGTCACCCACTTGGTCTTCTTGATCCTGTGCAATCAAAATTTGGCTTCTATTGATAAACATCATCTCCCCTCAAAACGCCAATGAATAATTGGCATTCCACTGGACCAATAAATGATATAAAGTCAGCAACAAAACTAATCACAAGCATTTTATCTGTATAAACCTCAGAATATAGAAAACACCGCTTGTTTTTCAGCAATATTTGTACACACGCAAGGCAGCATACTGTCGGACTGACAGTTGAGAGTGATGTGGCCGTCTATTTATTTAGAGGGTCTGCAGTAACGAAAAAAAGCATGGTGTGTGAAGATCGTGTGGTTAACCCCTTTTCTATAATTTTGTGTGTATATTATACTATAGCCAAGTATGGTGCGAGTGGGTGACTGTGAATTCCGTTCCTTTCATTCGTTGACAATCAATAACTACATCTATGACGCATATTTGCATTGAATTAGTATTGATTTGAAGTGCAACCCCTGGTCACAGTGCATCAAGCACAGTCAATGGCATGCATATATGCGTGAAGGAAATAAGTAAAAATACCCCCCAGACGATAAAACAATACATCTATGTGTGCTTTGAATCAAACAATTTATTATAACGATAATCAATAATCCAACACATATAAATAAAACAGATAATTACCTTTAGACGACACAAAATATCGTAATTTTGGAAATGGAAAATGGCGACTCGATCGACTGATGCTACGTTATGTCATGTCATGTCACGTGATTTTTGTGTTGCATGTGCGCATGCCCAGGTCAGCTCGGAGTGTTCAGATCGAATCTATGTGTGGTTGTCTATTGTTCCATGTGTCATATTTCTAGCAAAGACAACACTTTGCTCTATCGGAGATCAAAGAATGCCTCAACAAGCCCTTACTTGTGACAACCGGGGGATGAATGGACAACCATTTATTTACCATGGTCCCATACATAAAATGTAATGGCCTTATTATTATTGACACCAGCTTTTGACAAAACGTTTGAACTGGCATATGACATATATCAACATTTTGACAAGATATATTAACAATAGGTGAATTTTCCGATAGCACCAAGTAGAGAGATAGAGAGATAGAGAAATAGATAAGTGAGGAAGAGGGTATTCTTCGCAAAATATTAGCTCTGAGAAGAACTAACAAAAGAGATAAAGTAAGAGAGAGAGAGAGTCTTTCTTTGAGTTCTGAAAATAACTGTTGTGAGACAAGGATGTTCATTGGCAAAATATTAGTTCTGAGAAGTACTAAGGGGCCTTGCAAAGTTAAACAAAATCCAAACATCCAAATAAAATTTGAATAGAGCTTACCCCACCCACCCACCCCCCTATCCAAACATTTTGGTTGTTGTTGGAAATTCATCTCTGATCTCCATCTCCAATCTTCATCTCCGTTTTCCAATTTTTTTAATTTTTAAAATCCAAATTGGCCCTGGACCCACCCACCCACTTCCAAATCTTATTTGGATGTTTGGAATTTGTTTCTTTGCAAGGCCCCTAATGAAAAAGATAAGTAAAAGAGAAAGTCTGAGAAGATAATTCTTCCTTCGAGTTCTGACAATATTTTTTTTTGGAGAAAAGGGTATTTCTTGGCAACTTATTGTAACTATTGGTACAAGAATCATTGACATTTAGATATAAGATGCTGCTTCAAGTTTCTTTCAAATAATGTTAAAGACTTGCATGAGGATATTTCAGGTGGAATAGAGTTCCAAATAACAGGAAATTTTTTTTTTTACAGATTTCAACATTATGTTTGTCTTTACTGGCCCAAAAATGAAACGAGTATTATAATTATGAACATCATTATTCAAAGTGAACATTCTCAAAATATTTTGTGGTAGTTTATTTTGCAAATAAAAAAATCCAAGCAGGGCAATTGAATAAAAATACTAATCAATATATTCATTGTTTTCAATTTCATAAACAATGGGGCAGAGTGAGTAGTACATTATAATGGCAACCTAAGCATATCATGAGGGCTTGCTTTTGTAGTTTAAATAATTTATCTAATTGTGTGTGATTACTATAACCCCATACAACAATACAATAATTTAAATGTGACATCATAAATGTATCATACATGTATCATACATGTTCAACCACATCAAAGAGGATGCAGGAATTGTATCTTTCAGTCTATAGCTATACATTCACCATCATCAATACATTTGTCATCACATATAAAATATTGTGGTAGAGACTGTTCAGGCTTATTTAACAATGAATTAATAACAGTCCAATTTTGTTTTGCATCATACTTGTATTGATTCAATTGATTACAAAAGTACTTTTTCGTAGCATTCTTTATGATTGCGAGTACTTGCACAGTTATGCATAGGACAGGGGGACCACTATAACTCTTCACCAAAGGCAACCCAGCAAGAAAACTAACTTTGTCAAATTATTCCTTCATACACATAAAACAAACCTGTGATGTAGAATTGGATATACTGTATTTTTTACATTAACCATTGCCAAAAGGGAATCTGGTATAAAAAATTAACTCGTGCAATTTACAGTTTATTTCATTGTTCTACAATCCCTACACTGGCTCCCGATCCATCAACGCATTTGCTTCAAAACTCTTCTGCTTGTTTTGTTTTTGTTTTTTGTAGTTTTCTTTATCCAGGTTAGCCTCTTCAGTGCTCTTTGCTCTGTTCTCCCAGAGGGACCTGCATCTAATATTACTATGTACAACTCGGCCATTTTAATACACTTCCGCACTATATTGTGCACTTTCTCCACTCCTTGGGGAGCATGCCAGCAGGTGCTACTTTATAGTGCACTCATGCTATTGACACATACTCATGCATGCCAAGTACCCATATTGCACCTGGGCGGGGAGCAGCAATGTGGATAAAGTGCCTTGCTGAAGGACACTAGTGCTGTATTGGCGGCATCGATCTGGGTTCGAACCCGGCTTCCGTGCTTGGCAGTCTAGCGCCTATCCGATCGTGCGACAACACCTCTGCTTGTCTTCAAAATCATACACAAACTTGCCCCAGCTTACCTTCAAGAACTGTGGCCATATTCATAAAAGCCCGATAGCCTATCTGTCAGCTAGGCCTTATCTCCTTGCCAAAATGCCATTTTGGACGATAACTAACGGGGAACTCACACAACTCGCTTGGGTGATCACCTTTGTTTTCACAAACCAGTGCACAACACACACGTGCATAAATATGTCTTTAGTAATGTGTGTATATTTTGCACGCTGTCTATGCCCTTACCATATCGACCAATCAACGAGCGTCTAAGCCCTGTAATACAATAGCCATTTAAAATCTTCGTAGCGGGTTGCTAAATCGTAATTCAAGAAGCACTGCTAACCATACCGATAACAAGCTAACAACTCGGATGATCTAATGTATTCATCGTGGCTGTCATGGTAACATTCCATCTGTTGCAAGTTTGTTTGACATCGCATAAAACTATTAAAAGCGCAGTTTACTCGAACGTGTGAATGAACGAATTGTTCCTTATTGTTCCAATCATAAAAGCGTCTTATGTGTTCTACAACGTGATGCAGTAAGGGGGGGGGGGTAGTAGAACATAATTGTCTTATCTGGGGTAAACGGGGAGGGGGGGGGGGGCGGTAACTTGTATCCAAAACAAAAAGCTTGCTATAATTCCTAAATGTAAGGGTGTTACTGTAGATATGAGCGTGAGTAGGAATTATGTGTTTTTTTTTTTGGGGGGGGGGGGGGCGGGGGGGGCGGAGGGATCACGTGTAAGCACATGTTTTCATAGCCACCCCAATGAAGTAAAACCAAATACATCTCCCTCCTCAGTACGATCAAGCCCCGCCACGCTTATAATATGATAGCATGACAAGGGAAACTATTCAATTGCAGTGAAAACACAAACGAAATTGCATTAAATAGTATTATATATAGATAGATTCATCAAAACATAATTGAAATCACATAAAATCAATCCGAACTGCAAAAGTTAGCTAATATGTCACAAAAAGGACAAATAAAGGGAAATTACTCTCCAGATAAAAACATGTAATTTAAGCTGATAAAAGATGTTATTGCTGAAGTACAAGGATGCTAGGGCAAACACGGAAAAGTATGTTACTTGGGGAACTATTTTGACCTCACATCACGCTATCATAAAAAAATTTCTAATATCCCTTATTCGAATATTCCTCTTGCCATGTTCACGATCGCGCCACACGCATACAAAAACCGGGCAGATTGTTACTTGCTAGCAATTTAGAGGTACATCAGAGTACCTCTAAATTTTTGGTCCAGTGTCGCTAAAATTTGTCCTATCTGGCTTTGGTGAATAAGAAAAAATTAGCTGGGTGTTAGGTAGTCATTCAACTTCACGCCTTTGTTGTAAGTCCAACAAAGCTCTATTCATAACGTTCCGCATAAATAGATTTCAATGCATTTAGTCGGCACCGCAGATCTATTATTGTAATTGTTCGCATTTCGACTAACAATGTCGTGGAATACCAAATGCTTTTGGAATTTAGACAGATGGGTTGTCATGCTAGGCCAGGCCTTGACTACGATAGCGAATTTAGCCTATCGGCCTTTTGTGAATACCAGTTTAGCCTAGCGGACATCGAAATCGTAATTTGATCAACCAACTAGCTTATCGGGGTTTTATGAATATGGCCACAGGTTTCCCTCCGTTCCACATCGACATACTCATCAACGAGACGTTTACGTTCTGCCTCAACTTCCTATCTCCAGCTATGCCCCAGTACCAGCACCATGACAAGACACGGCGATCGTGCCTTCTCATCAATGGCACCCACACTCTGAACAATTTACCCTTAAACATTAGAAGTGCCCCTACATTAGACTCTTTTATATTGATGTTAAAAACACATTTGTATACTCAATCATAATGTAGTTAATGTAATTGTTTAGTACGTCTTTGTTAAGTTTTTGTTCTTTGGTTAATGTTTCTCTTTTTTATGTGCTTAGAAACATTGCATTAAAGGGTACCATCACCCAAAAATAATATTCTTATAAATGAAAGGTAACATCTTTAGTAGTCCATTCCATCAACAAGTTCACAAAAATATGTTTCCAGAAAAAATATATAATTGGAAAACGCATCACCATTCTAAAGCATGCGTTCATGGGTCTGCAAGATTACTTTGTCCAGAGTGAACGAATCGTCCGGGATTCTATTGTCTCCAAACGTACGCGTGAATAGCATTGGCGCACTCGCAAATGTTTGGCCTGTACGGAACCAGGAAATAATAGTGGTTCCGTAAGTGGTGATAATTAATTGCTTTGTTTATGAATTACAAAACCCATTGCTAAATGTTTGGTATCTATTTGATATCCCAAAACGATACCAAATCATATAACTATGTGTTGTTCGTTGCCTGGTGGTCCCCTTTAAGCGCTATATACAATGTAAATGTTGTATATCATTTTTTCCATTGTAACTTTTCAAACAGGACGGCAATGTTCTACTGTGGGACATGAGGAAACCCAGACCAGCCAGAAAGCTACCCCGCCCTGCCGAGTCCTCCGTACCCACAAGTCTGGCATGGAAACCCGGCGAATCACACGTCATAGCTACCGGTAAGTTATTTCAAAGCAAAGTGATCATAACTATTCTTTATTGGTGCTATTTATCATATTTGCGACCATAAGTACCCACGAGTCTGGTATGGAAACCTGGCGAATCACATGTCATAGCTACCGGTAAGTTATTTTTAAAGCAAAGTGATCATAACTATTCTTTATTAGTGCTATTTACTATATTTGTCACCATAAAAATAAGGTTGATGAAACTTAAGCCAGTGAGAAAGTTTCCCCACCCCGCCCAGTCGTACCCACGAGTCTGGCATGGAAAGCCGGCGAATCACACGTCATAGCTACCGGTAAGTTATTTCAAAGCAAAGTGATCATAAATATTCTTTATTGGTGCTATTTATCATATTTGCGACCATGAAAATAAGGTTGATGCAACGTAAGCCAGTGAGAAAGTTTCCCCACCCCGCCCAGTCCTCCGTACCCACGAGTCTGGCATGGACGCCCGGCGAATCACACGTCAAAGCTACCGGTAAGTTATGCCAATACAAAATATATTCTGTTCTCTATAATATTGTTTTCATGTTAGTGCTTATCATATTTGTGAAAAAAAAAAATAAGGTTGATAAAACTGAAGCCAGTGAGAAAGCTTATGACACGACAGGCTGGAAGTGACAGGCATTATGCACTTATCAGTATTCAACAGTGAGGACAAAAGTGACAGCGTTTAGCCCCCCTTGTGTTTCTAAAATTTTAATTTTAATTTTCCTCCAATATTTTACATGAATCCTTCAGGTGATGAAATCCGACATCAGTTTTGCTATTTTTCATTGCATGCTTTTTCTATGAAACTTTCACACGTCATTCAGAGGAATCTTGCGATTATATGGTTATAGGTATCACTTTTGGAAAGTTTGTATTACAGGGACTTAGTAACATTGTCCAAATCCTCAAAAAGCATGGGACAGGTTTCAGGTTTTTCAAATTTCCCTTTCGTTAAAAAGATATTTGCGATTGAAGTGTTCAGATGTTTAATTATCCATTGGAAAGCGAAAACTGTGTACAAAGTGTGTGCAATGAGTTAGTGAATATCAATTTGCATTTTTGCTCATTACTCGGCCATACAATGTATAACGTCCATTTAATTTGAAATTTTCACACAACACCCAGTGGACATCAGATAACAATATACATTGTATCAACTACTCATCACTTTTTGCACATGTCAACAAAGTTACTAGATCCGTTTATTAAAGTTACAGGATCATTTTAATGTTTGTAGTGTAATTTCATTTTCCTATCCATATTTGCATTGATCCTTCAGGCGATGAATCTGGCACCATCGTCATCCAAGACGCTCGCAGCGAGCAGACAACAGCACTGGTCACAGCAGCCCACACGAGGGCAGTACATAGGCTATCCTTCTCCGCCAAAACGTGAGTGAAGTGATTGCAGTAATGTGCAGTTTGTAGGTTCCTAGAAAAATTATTTGTGTAGTTTATGCAAGGAAATATTTCTCTCGTGTCATGGACAAAAAATTGAATCTTTTATTTATTGTTAGGCCCAGTTTTGCTTTGTTTGCATCCATTTAGTCTACCATCAAAATCAGAAATTAGAAAACCAGAATTAAATGAGAATTCAGGAGTGCAGATTGAGATTATGGTCAGGAGTTGCAATAGGGTATGGGTTAGGTTTAGGGTTTGGGTCAAATTTGGACTTTACGAATTTCATACGCCTTATGAATTTGCCATCTATTTGTTTTTGTTTACTATTTCAAAAATACAAGTATGTTTTCTATAACTTTAACAATGCTGCTCCTGGGTATTCAAAACTTATCATCTCTTGATTTAGAGGGTGCAGTCCCGACTACCAATTTTTTTTGCTGAAACACATTCATGAATATATAACAAAATCTCCCTCTTTCTATTTACAGACCCCTATGGCTAGCCTCTGTGTCCGATGACTGTACTGCTGCCGTGACTGAACTACAACCAGAACTCAAACAAATGTAAGTTTCAAATGTACTTGTTGTTTCCGTAGTATCACTATTTCTTTTATAGGTGAGTTAACATTTGAAGATACCATAGAATAAATGCCAGCAAGATGGCATGATTACCTGGATTTGTCTTTCTGAATTTCTCTTTCGTTATAAAGATAATAAGGATTGAAATGTGTGAATTTGAAAGTCTCTTTTTGGAGAGATTCAACTGTGTACAAAGTATGTGGCAATGAGTTTATATCGAATGTCACTTCACATTTATGCTCATTAATCAACCATACAACATTCATTTAACATCACATTTTTGCACATCACTTAGTGGACACATTAGATTACAGAAATATGTATTTTATCAACCCTTTGTTAGTTTTCGCACAAGTCAGTAAAGTTACTCGATCCCTTTATCTTGCATAGTGATCACTTTTGAATAATTTCTTTCTTGTCTCTTTGCAGCTACCGTAGCTACGCCCACAATGACTTTGTGCACGGAGTCTCCTGGGATACCCTTAGCAACAAGCTGCTGACATGCGGCTGGGACGGCAAGGTGGTAACGCACGACATCAAATTGGCAACGTCTATGTCACCCTAGAGCCTGTGGCTAACTTTAGAACAACTGATCATCATACAGTGGAACCTCTTAAGTCTTTATAACGAGGTCCTTCGGACCATGAAATTTATCATGTCAAACTTAACACCAATGACATACATAGAACCTGGACCTGTTGACAGGGGCAGGTCTGTATCACGTCATCATCTACCAGTCCACTATTAATTATTGATATGGCCCTAATGTTTCCGTAGTATAGGTTTTCCCGCTCAATTTTACACTTTTTTCAATCAAATTCATTAAGGGTCATTCAAATTCACGCATTACCGCGTAATCGTTGGTATCGGTCTTCCAAATTCCGAATAAGTGCAAGCGAATTCATGCATACGCATAAGCTTTCGTGAACAGACACAGAAGTTCATTTATGGGCACTCGAATTCGCGAATGTGCAGCCAACTGTCAACTGCCATTTCGCGAATTTGAATGACCATTGATGAAAAGGTATGCTCTTTGTGCAAATTCACTTGCTCCTACGTGATTTTGAACGACTATTTACGAATTTGAATGATGCTTTGGTACGGCGATCGCAAATCGCGCGAATTCGTTTGCTCCTATTATCAATTGGATTGACGCAATCGCGAAATTGAGCGGGAAAACCTCTACTTTGGTGACTGCAACAATAAATCTTAACCCCCAGTGTGCTAGTTCAGTGTAGCTTCATAGCCACTGTATTTACATTGTGTATAACTTGCACCATCGACACTGTACGAGTTCGGAAAAAAGTCACAATATGCCTTTCCACTAGTAAGCATGCAGATTGCAAAGTCCCTAATGTTCCCTAACAATTTAAGGTTGCATTTGCAACACTAAATTTTAACCCCGATTGTGCTAGCTCAGTGTAGATTCATAGCATCTTTGTATGTGCATTATATGATATGTACTTGCGCTATTGACATTGTAAGCGTTCAGAATAGTCATGAAATGCAACTATCAAATACATTTACAGATTTATGTTGTGGTTAATAATGTCTCTATAAGAAATTCAATGTACAAATGATGTGTTCTTGACAGCTAGTGTAATGGTTTAACCGGTCACCGGTTATATTGTATCCTTTTGATCCAGGTTTAGTGAACTTTTAGAGTCCAAGATCAAAAGGACATGCTATTACTGGTGACTGGTTAAACTGTTGCACTTAAATTTTAAGAGCTCTAAACGTTTAGGAGCTGAACATACGTATGAAGCGCGTGCACACTGTAATAATACTTCTCGTTCAATTCAATTTCAAGACTATTGCCTGGATGCAAGTAAGTAGAGGGATTAGCAATGATAATACAGCGTTAACGACGGGTATAACTAGACAAATTCTACATGTGTGAAACGGTTTAACTGTCAACTGGTTATTTAGGTCTTTTAAACAAAGTTAAACCTGGACTTTAGTTGTGTCATTGATGAGAATTCAGGCCAATGTGTTTAGTGTCTAAAGCAAATACACTATAGAGTACCGAAGTAGTGACGTCACATGCTTTTGTTATGGCATAGTAATGGTTCTAAACAACTTTTCCTTTCATACTGGCATTAAGTAGTGGGTCGGAGCCGGACGATTGCCTTCTTAGCAACCGCTAGATCACCAATTCATTACTTGCCTGACATTGTGTAGAACCATTACCCATGGCAATGAATAGCTCTGACGTCACACTTCGATACTCTATAAAGATTGTTGTAAAATTCTTCCAGACCCCCTGTTGTTGCAAATAGATCATTGTAGATACTTGTGGTTCTACAACAAAATAACAAAAAATTCTAGCCACATCTTACAGTTAAAGTGTCAGATATTGCACAAACTGACATTTGAGACTTCAATCCTATATCAATATCATTGTAAAATAGAATTGAAAGATTTGTGAAAGTTTGAAAGAAAACGAACACTGTTTACCTAGTGAAAAAACGAATATTGAGTTAATATTTTATCACCGAATACTGATGGTCTGTTGTAGATTTGTTGCAGTGATAATCATCCGTTTGATCTTGACGATATCCGCACCCGTGTATACAGCTACAGACTTACGGAATTCATGGAATTTGCGCACGCTAGGCTCAAAGTTCAGTGGGTCGGGAAAATTTCACACGCACGCTGGCAGGACGTATTCAGCGACGTCAATTGTACTTTTTATCAATACCGTTATCAAAGCGTTAGCTTTTGAAATAATGATTTTCAATGATAATTATCTTCATACTAAAGGGACATTTGAAAAAACCGAACCCTATTTTATTCTTCTCACGACAGAAGAGAAACGAGGAAGCTCCAAGTATTTTTCGTGAAGTTAGACACTTTACCTGTGTCACTTTAAAAGTGAATGAGCAACTTGAAGAAGGAAAAAATGGATGTGTAGATTGTAGTTCTCAGCATATTTTGTGCCCTTCCCCATCTATTACATGTACATGCTTCTATATTTGTATGTATTTATACATTCCTTGTTATATTTCATGGGCCCCGTAAGTTGCAGAAATAATTACAATTAATTGTACAGTAAGTCGGAAAATGTCTTTTGTTTCAAACCAATCAGATTTGGGCATTTAGAACACATGATCTGACTTACAATTAGTTTTAATTGTATCCCCCGAACCACTTCGGGGGATACTATGGATTTGGCCTCGTCGCGCCGCCGCCGCGTCCGCCGCGTCCGCCGCGTCCGCCGCAGAGATTTTCTTGTGAACGCTCTACAGGTCCGAGTTCTTGTCCGATCATTTTCTAATTTGGTATGAAGGTGTATTAAGGAAAGAGGATGAAGCCTATTGATTTTGGTGTGGGGCGGAGTCCTGGTTGCCATGGTAACCATGATATAAAGAAATAGTTAAGATTACCTTGTGAACGCTCTACAGGTCCGAGTTCTTGTCCGATCATTTTCTAATTTGGTATGAAGGTGTATTAAGGAAAGAGGATGAAGCCTATTGATTTTGGTGTGGGGCGGAGTCCTGGTTGCCATGGTAACCATGATATAAAGAAATAGTTAAGATTACCTTGTGAACGCTCTACAGGTCCGAGTTCTTGTCCGATCATTTTCTAATTTGGTATGAAGGTGTATTAAGGAAAGAGGATGAAGCCTATTGATTTTGGTGTGGGGCGGAGTCCTGGTTGCCATGGTAACCATGATAACCATGATATAAAGAAATAGTTAAGATTACCATGTGAACGCTCTACAGGTCCGAGTTCTTGTCCGATCGTTTTCTTATTTGGTATGAAGGTGTATTAAGGAAAGAGGATGAAGCCTATTGATTTTGGTGTGGGGCGGAGTCCTGGTTGCCATGGTAACCATGATAACCATGATATAAAGAAATAGTTAAGATTACCATGTGAACGCTCTACAGGTCCGAGTTCTTGTCCGATCGTTTTCTTATTTGGTATGAAGGTGTATTAAGGAAAGAGGATGAAGCCTATTGATTTTGGTGTGGGGCGGAGTCCTGGTTGCCATGGTAACCATGATATAAAGAAATAGTTAAGATTACCTTGTGAACGCTCTACAGGTCCGAGTTCTTGTCCGATCATTTTCTAATTTGGTATGAAGGTGTATTAAGGAAAGAGGATGAAGCCTATTGATTTTGGTGTGGGGCGCGGTCCTGGTTGCCATGGTAACCATGATATAAATAAATAGTTAATATTACCTTGTGAACGCTCTACAGGTCCGAGTTCTTGTCCGATCATTTTCTAATTTGGTATGAAGGTGTCTTAAGGAAAGAGGATGAAGCCTTTAGATTTTGGTGTGGGGCGGAGTCCTGGTTGCCATGGTAACCATGATATAAAGAAATAGTTAAGATTACCTTGTGAACGCTCTACAGGTCCGAGTTCTTGTCCGATCATTTTCTAATTTGGTATGAAGGTGTATTAAGGAAAGAGGATGAAGCCTTTAGATTTTGGTGTGGGGCGGAGTCCTGGTTGCCATGGTAACCATGATATAAAGAAATAGTTAAGATTACCTTGTGAACGCTCTACAGGTCCGAGTTCTTGTCCGATCATTTTCTAATTTGGTATGAAGGTGTATTAAGGAAAGAGGATGAAGCCTTTTGATTTTGGTGTGGGGCGGAGTCCTGGTTGCCATGGTAACCATGATATAAAGAAATAGTTAAGATTACCTTGTGAACGCTCTATAGATCCGAGTTCTTGTCTGATCATTTTCTAATTTGGTATGAAGGTGTATTAAGGAAAGAGGATGAAGCCTATTGATTTTGGTGTGGGGCGGAGTCCTGGTTGCCATGGTAACCATGATAACCATGATATAAAGAAATAGTTAAGATTACCATGTGAACGCTCTACAGGTCCGAGTTCTTGTCCGATCGTTTTCTTATTTGGTATGAAGGTGTATTGAAGGTGTATTGGTAACCAAGAACAACGTACACCACCAAACTTGTTCAGTTCACAATATTACAACCCACAAAAGTGCAATGCAATTGGTTCGGGGGATACATGTGCTCGGCTGCGCGACCCGCCGAGCGCGCAATTTCTAGTTTACAATCGATTGTATCTCTTTCTGCAACAGGGCTACTTAAATGTTTGGGCTGTTACTATTGTTATGCTGCTTTTGATAGGGATTTATGGTCTTAGTCAATGTAACATTTATTATACGACACATACAGTATACATCATGCATTTACTATTATGTTGCCTGTAAATGATTAATGTTACTTTTTGTAAAAAAATTGTCAAGTCATCATAGTGTATGTATTGGCAGGTTTGAAGAAGTCATAAATACAGTACTGGCATCCTTACATGTACAATGTATATTCCTGCTAATAAAATGATTTTTGTCATGCAAAGAATTTGCATTGATTCAGCCTTTTTTTTCCCCTGTAAATTTCTTGAGTTGAATTGAATACACATACAATTGAAAAACATTCCAGAACACTTTTCATTCAATCCTAAATATCTCCATACTAACTGAGGCATTTGAAAAATCAAAACCCATTTTGTTCTGTTACCATAAGTCACTTTCAAGGGGTCTAGTAACATTGTCCAAATCCTCAAAATCCAATTTGAATTCTAACGGTTCCCTCATACCTTGTTGTATTGGTATTAACAATAAAATCATGGGACAGGTTTGTACGATTGAAGTGTTCAGATAATAAAATATCTGTTGGATTTTTGAAACCGTGTACAAAGTGAGTGCAGTGAGTTAGTGAATATCACTTTGCATTTTTGCTCATTACTCGGCCATATAACGTCCATTTGACTTGAAATTTTCACACAATACCCTGTGGACATATCAGATAACAGCAATATACATGGCATCAACCATCACTTTTTGCACATGTCAACAAAGTTACTAGATCCCTTTAAGTGGTTCTCACATACCCGATTTGAGTTTGTATACAGATAGTTATGATTGAAGTGTTCAGATTTAAAAATTCTCCATGGGAGAATTTAAATGTGTACAAAGTTAGTGCACTGAGGTTGCAAATGTCACTCTGCATTTTTGCTAATTTCTTGGTCATATGACATCCTTTTACATCCATTAACACTTTCAGTTTTTTCACATGCCAACAAAGTTACTAGATCCCTTTTAAAGACATGCAAAGAAATACAAAAAAGACTTTGATACGATGAATATTTTGTTCTGAGAAAAGATTTATTACTACATCTTTACCGTGTAAATAACCTTCATATAATGATGCTTTTGCTCCTCAAGAAAATAATATCAAGCAAGCATATACATGTATGTATTACTGTCCTTTATTATGCTTCCATACCTAAAACTACATGTACCATTACATGAAAAGAAAGAAGAAAAATGCATTTAACGCATTGCATCGAATATAAGAGGATGTTTAAAACAACCCATTATTGAAACATAAACACTTTATTATGTGTTTGATATAAGATTTAATCAGGCATTCCTGAATATATATTATATTGAAATGAAAAATTGAAAATTGAAAAATGAAAATTGAACAAAGAAAATACATTGAGAGAATAACATTATTTATTTTAACAATAACATTCATATTTTTTCAGGAAATAAAAAACATAATTTTCGGTCCAGGGTGCCATTTGGTATCATTTGATGACATCTTAATGAAATTTGTGATGAAATGAGCAGTATGATAAACATACTTGAATTAAGAGAGAAAATGTACATGCTTGGAGCAAAGGAGTTTATTAATTATCTGGAATTAAAAAAATGAAAACTGACTGCTTGGCAGTCTATAGAATTTAAAATATGATTTACTTTCATACAAATTATTAATGTGGTGGTATACTCTCGCACGATTTTGAAAAGAATGGAAATGGAGAAAAATATTTAAAAATTGCAATATTGAAACACATAAGAATGAATGCATAGTAAGCGACTAATATAAAATTAGTTCAAATGAAATGTGAAATGAAATTAATTGGTGTTCAGTGTTCACCCAAAAAGCACATTAGAAAATCTGAGATGTTCCATTATTTTTAGCAACTCAAAAATGGAAAATAAAATTATCATACTATTACATGTATAATAATGTTTAGCATCGAGATGATAAAACTAATATATTAATGCAAACTTTGGTAGCTTATAACCGACGAGTTTGTTTTACGTTTGAGATAAACACTTATTAAAGTGCTCTAAAAATAAAGCAAGAATGGTACAAAGATAAGAGCAAAGAAATAAGAATGAATGAATACTTTCAGTTTAAAAAAACGACTTTAAACGGAGGAATGAAAGGATCTTAAAAGTTTATTTCATTAATAAAGAGAGAAGAATATTACTCTTAATCCCTAAAACCGAATGTATCAAAAATTCAAAATTGTGCGATTCCACAAGGCTCGTTTTAATAACATTACAGTCAATTTTGGTCTTACATACCATACCTACAGTATGCGACACAAAAAATGCGGATAAAAACCCAACCACTAAAACTACTCCTTTCTAAAATAACCCCACCAAAATCCAAAGGAAACAAATAGAAATTGTTAGATTACAAACTGCAGTTTTTTCCTTCTTTAATCCACTACATTATCTTACTATGTTTACACTACATACATTACATTACTACATGGAAGCATACATGTACAGTATATCAACTATCAAAATCAAGATCTGTATTTCATTTTATGTCACGTTTTGACTTTACTTACTTGTTTAAAAAATAATCTTTTCTCTTTTCTAGGGACCGCTTTCAATTTGTTAAGAGTGGTCTAAATTTCAACTTAGGCATGCTTTGAGGTTCCCGAAAGAATTCAGAGTTGCAAGTGAGAACTGAATTGAGGTAGATTGCTGGCACACTTTCATCCGACTTTCATATAAACAATACATATTTTATTCTTTAATTCCTCAGATAAACCTAGTTTACTAACCATGACCGGCTATGGTCTGTCATCTAGTATAATGGAAAACCAATACAAAACCCCTTTGTAATGAGGTAAATGGACTGGTACAATCTAAAAATATTGTGTTTTTTGTTTTACCCTGAGTGATCAAGAAACCAGATATAAAAAGGCAATTTTCATGGTCACCCTTATAACAAGGTCCCACTGTACTTGGTTAATAAGGTTGAATACAATTGAGGACCGACGTCTTATCAACTCATTTATTTGAATTCTCTTGTAGAGTTAATTTGTAAAATGTTTATAGTTATTTTACATTGCCGTGAAATGACTTTACAAGATGTAAATGAAAACACTTTAAAAGCATTCATACATCCTGATCCTCACTATTACTTCTATGAGTTGTTACTAACAAAAAGGACTATTCTTAACAATCCTTTGTTAACAATTTGGTCACTGGTAAAACAGATAAGATCATTATAACAATGATTTGTTTGAGTTGTAGTTGTACAAATTAATATGTAAGTTGAATCCCTTTTCTTAAAAGAAATTGTATCATGCCGATTTAATTAGTTCAATTTGTTCAAGCAAGGCTGCAAACGTTTCAAGATTTGGTACCAACTATAAAGTACCATAGACATACACGATCTGTCTCATTGGCTTGTTTAATACTGATGTTTTGATGTATATAGCGTCTAAAGCGCCTTTTATAATTATGTTTTTTATGGTTAAGAGGAAATTGTGCCAGCTTATCTGCTCATTAGTTCTTGTCGCAACTCTAAAAGCTTTGGAGAAGAGGCTGGTTGCCGGGTTACCCCGAGAATCCAAACTCCTTGGCATCATCTTCGGTGATGTCTCCGTACCGCCAAAGGTTTTTCTGAGGTTGAAAAAAATAAGAGAGAAAAGAGAAAGTTACTTAGCAACCATTCTGTTAATTTGGTAGTCACTTAGTTATTTAATTAATCAATTATTAAAAAAAAGTAATTTATCTGATGAATCAATCGATGGTAAAATGTTTGCAAGTCAATCAATCAATCAACTGGTCGGTCGGTCAGTCGGTCGGTCCGTCCATCCATCCATCAATGATCAATGAATCAATCAATACTCACATGTGCCTTGCGGGCGGCCTCCTGAGCCTTGGCGTAGTCCTGGACCATCTTGGATAGCCTCTTCTCCCTCCTCAGCTCCGCCAGGAGAAAGCCCTCCTTCAGGAGACCAGCGGCGATGTCGTCTTTCTTGTCCGGCGAAAGGAGGCTCACGTATTCTTGCGTCCCGCTGCGGTACTCCACGTTCGCTACGTACGTGTTGTTGAGGATGGTGGAGTGAACGGCGTCAATAGCGTCAGCACAATTCTCCTCCTAAAAAAAGAGAAAAAAAAAACAAAACAGTAAATGAAAGATACAGCGAGTCTATGATATCTTTCTCTTGCTTATCCGGGGACAGGAGGCTCACGTATTCTTGCGTAACGCTGCGGTACTTCATGTTTGCTACATACGTGTTTTTGAGGATGGTGGACTGAACCACGTCAATACAATTCTCCTCCTGAAAAAAAAAGATCAACAAATCTTGTTACAAACAATGAATAAAAGATATAGTGAGATTATATCTTTCTCTTGCTTATTCGGCGACAGGAGGCTCACATATTCTTGCGCCCGGCTGCGGTACTTCACTTTTGCTACATACGTGTTGTTGAGGATCAGCACAATTCTCCTGAAAAACGTATATGACAGAAAATATTTCTATATGAACTTGTTACACAATGAAAGAAATTGTGATTATGAGTGCATTCTTTTTCATCTTTGGTGCGAGTAAGGTTATATATTCCTGCAATTTACTGCGGTACTCCATGTTCGATACGTATGGTTCTTTTGGCACTACTCAAAATTTGTTAACACAAAGCCAACAACATTTGTTGACAAATATTGAAATTACAGTCTCAAAACAAGACATCTATGTAAACAAATTCCCCTTCCAAGAAAAAAACTAGATGGATCTTCGACTGGGTGCAGTCAAAATGGATGCCTTCCGCTATTTCGCTATTTTTATGAGCACAGTCACCTTTGACCTTTGACATAGTGACCCTTTAAATCTAATCAGTTCATTGGCTCCTCCAAAATACACACACGTACCAAGTTTGATGGTGATCTGTCGACCAAGTCTTGAAATATTATGATTTAGAGCTATTTTTGTTTGCATATAACGAGCCCTGTAACCTCAGGAGCCCAAAATCTAATCAATTCATTCTCCCATATAAACTTCTTGCATAAAAATGCAAAGAAACAAACATGTACTTACATCCTTGGGTAGTTGTACGCAAGCCAGGTAGTATTTCTGAGCCTGAGGTGGTTGCGTGTGGTAACCCGGAGGTAGAGTAGCAAGGCTCAACGCTGGTACGATTTCCCTCTGTAAGGAAGAGAGAACATAATCTAAATAAATCAAAATTGAATGACATAAGTAAATAAATTTGTTGTCATGTTCAACACATAACGTCAGATGTGCAAATTATAACAGTAAAATATAATAATAATGAGTACCTTGGGTGTCTCTTCTTATGCTTGTCATTTACCTTGTTACCATTTATCTTGTTGTATTCAATTCATCGAGCCTGGACCCGTGAAATTTACCTAGCTATATTAGGTACCTTGTTGTAACAGAGCTGTCATTCATTTATCTTGCTTGCAAAATACATGGTGAAAATTTTATAGCGAGTATATCCAAATTCAGTTCAATTTGGCACTCTGGTTTAAAGGGGTCTAGTAACCTTGTTCACACGTGCAAAAACCGACAGAGGTTGCTACCAAATGTGTATATCTGTGATCTGATAGGTCCACTTGATGTGTGAAAATTCCAGGGTAAATTAATGTTACACAACCTAGTAATAAGCAAAAATGTAATGTGATATTTGCCAGCTCGATTTCTCTGTAAGTTTTGAGGATTTTGACAATGTTTCTAGATGCTTTTTAAACAAAATTAAAAATAAGCGGGAGGACTCACGTTTCCAAAGTCGATGAACAGGATGGAGACCTTCTCGCGTGACGAGACCCTCTCGATGCGAGCGCGGTACCACTGTCCGTCCAGGTCGAACTTGGCCGCGCAGAGCTGACCGACTGTAGGGGTGTATGCACCGGGAAGCGGGGGCGAGGCCTCGAGCTCCGCGCGCATCGTGCTCATCAGCTGTTCAAACTTGGGGCCTGTGGAATGCAAAGAAAATTATAAAATGGTAACATTGTCTAAATCCAAAAAACTTACTTTCTCTCATACTCGGTTCTCTCATACATTAAATTTGTATTTGTATTACCAATAGAATCATGGAACAGGTTTCAAATTTCCCTTTATTTAGGATTGAAGTATTCAGATTTTGAATAATCCCACTGAAAAGTTATAACTGCGTACAAAGTCAGTGCAATGAGTTCAAGAATATCACTTTTCATTTTTCGCTCATTACTCGGCCATATAACATCTATTTCACATGAACTTTTCACACATTACTCAGTGGACATATCACATCACAAACTAATACACATTTCATCAATTATTCATCACTTTTTTGCACATGTCAACAAAGTTACTAGATCCCTTTAATGATGAGACCATCTCACGTTGTAACATGCAACTCAGACTAACGAGATTGAAATATTAATCACACAGCAAAGGTCATGTTATTTGAATGGAATATTTCATTATTGTCATCATAGTTGCATTCCTAAATGGTCACCTTTTCAACCAACATTTCAACAAAGTTACCCTTTAAAGTAAAACATGCTCTAGTTACTACTAAGGCTGTAGTAAGTCGGGTATTTGGACAACCGGTTAACCGACGGCAAAAACCGTTTAACCGAACGGGTAACCGAAACCGTGAAAATGAAAACGTTTTTGCCGATGCCCGTCGGTTAACCGTCGTGTAACCGTTTCACTACAGCCTTAGTTACTACCTGTCAATAAAGACCACCTGAATACAAAGACTATTTTTCTTGACTTCTTCAAAAGCAGTTAACATGTAAATGAACCTGTCTATAAAGACGGCCTGCTTTATAAAATATTTTGAACTGAACTTATCAAAGTAAGCATAGCACTTCCTCAAACGTAGATCATACAGTGGACATTTCGCCTAGAACAAAGGATGAAGTTTACCCCTAGAATACGCTAAAAACCAACAACAAACATTTCATTCCTGTTTCATTTATGACAATCTCTAGAGATTTTTTGAGGCTTTTTATACAAGCAATATAACGAATGGTAAAACATTTCGAGTGATGTCAAAGTGTAAGAAGCAACAAAACGGTCCAAGAAGATAACAGAAGCTTGAAACTAGCTGGCTTTGAGTCGCTAAAAATTAGCTTCGGGTCACCTAATTCCATTGATGCTTAATTACACTGGCCTGTATAGGGAACCAAATATAGCAGAATTGGTAAGTTTTTCTTTATTCGGGGCCACCAGATTCAGGTTTTGGGTTCGCTAAAATTGAAATATCTAATTTTTACTTGTCCGACTAGGCCACAAGGCAAAAAAAAAAGTTAATTTCTAGCATTGAGATAACTTAATGAGTTCTCGTACCTGATTCCACATACTGAGCATAGAAGTCCATCTCTTGTCCAACCTCGGTGATGATGATGTTGAAGTATTTAGTCTTCCTCTCAGTCTCTTCTACGACAGGGGTGTTGGTCTGTTCGACAAAGTTCTCCCAAACCTGATGACAAGAATAGTACATGACTTAAGTTAGTATTATTATTATTAATCAGATTGTGAGACATTGATATATACCTTTAGTCTTGAACTTTTCCTCTCTTATACAGAGAAGAAAGAAGGTATGAAATATTTTGTTTGGCTTTATTTTTTTGGTTTTCCTTTGTCATAATTAAGCCAAATCTGTTTAGTTTACCATTTATTTTGGGAGACGAATTAAGAATTCCCCTGTTCATCTAATGTTTCCCCCCCCCCCCCCACTTAACCTGTTCCGTACTAGATTTTGCAATCCCTGAAGAGTTAAAGGGACTTAGTAACATTGTCCAAATCCTCAAAATAAAATTTTAATTCTAGCGGTTCCCTCATACCTTGTTGTATTCGTATTAACAATAAAATCACGGGACAGTTTTTGGTTTTTCAAATTTCCCTTCCGTTACAAAGATATGTACGATCAAAGTATTCAGATAAGAAAAACTCCCACAGAGTTTTGAAACCGTGTACAAAGTGAGTGCAGTGAGTTAGTGAATATCACTTTGCATTTTTGCTCATTACTTGGCCATGAAATGTCCATTTGACTTGAAATTTTCACACAATACCCTGTGGACATATGAGATAACAAAAATACACATTGCATCAACCCTTCATCACTTTTTGCACATGTCAACAAAGTTACTAGATCCCTTTAATAAAGGGCCGACCATGTTCTTGTACGCAATGGGTTAACAATGAAGCTACCAATACCATTACATTTTTTTTTTTTACATACCTTTATCCTGTCCGTCTTGGCCTTTGCCTCCGCATCTGCGATTGCCCGAGCGTAGCTACTCCTCTCGGCAGTGAAGTGCATCTTGGAAAGACCCTGTTCGACTAGAGAGAGCGATAGATTGACGCCGTCTACAAACAACCAGCCTATAAAGTTGCCTCCTTTATCCATGGATTCAACTTCGACCTCGACCTAGGTATGAAAGGAGAACAAAAAAAGAATCATTCAGGATGAAAAATTAAAAACTGAATGGATAACTGATATATTCAGATCCTCCAGACTAGAAATACAATCATTGTAATCATCAACATCACCGTCGTTATCAAAATCATCATCATCATCTCTTATTATCCTTTTTAAAATTTATAATACGTGATATGAATTACTTTACATGCAACTCAGACTAACGAGATTAGAAAATAATCACATGTCGCAAATTTGTGCAAGATCATGCAATGAGTGAATGGAAATTTCTTGTTTTGTCATCATTGTTGCAGTGTACACCATTCTTACCAGAATATTAGTAAAAACGGATACATAATAAATCAATAACAATTAAAAAAAGACTATAAAATGGCTATAATAAATAATTAATACAAGGACAAATCCCATCATCATCACGACAACTACCATCATCATCACCATAACCACCACCTCCACCCATCACCATCACCATCACCATCACCATCACCATCACCATCATCATCATCATCATCATCAACATCATCATCATCACCATAACCACCACCACCACCACCCATCACCATCACCATCATCATCATGCTCATCATCATCATCATCATCCTCCTCATCATCTTCTTACCTCCCTCTGTAGACAAGTCTCCTTGGTATACTGCAGAGCCTCTTCACCGAATGGTTCCCCCTGGGTATTGCCACCGGGGCCTGTGCGTGCCATGCGGGGACAAGTGATGCCTGAAAAAAGATGAAAGAAAATAAATAATTTGTTTATTTACTTAACCCATTGTTTACGGGAACCGGGTGGGCTATATAAAGTCTATGGGCATTTCAGAATCTCGAAAGGAACGGGTTTAGTTTTTGACATCATGGTCTCACTCGTCATAACAAGGACTTTCCGATAGTCGCGTCGACATAGATGACTGGAGCATAACAACGTCATTTTAGACGATTTGGGCATGTACCAGGTCCTTTCACATATTCTCTGCAAGAACCGAGAGTGCATTTATACAGGTTTGGGCGTTTGTACAAATCTTGTCATCCGTTCTCACCTGTGACGTTATAACAGCAGTATCAGCCAAATAGTGATAACAATTAAAGGGATCTCAAAACTTTGTTACTAGATGTGCAAAAACTGACGAAGGGTTGATAAAATGTGCAAATTCCACAGTAAATGAATGTCATATGACGGAGAAATAAGCGAAAATGCAAAATTATATTTGCTAGTTCATTGCACCAACTTTGTACACACGTTAAAAGTCACCCAGGGAGAAAACAAGTAAATATCTGCTCATTGAAGTGAACTATTTTCAATCACGTGCAACTCAGACTAACGAGATTAGTATTAATCACAATCACAAAGTGAGATCATGCAATGAATGAATGGAATTGATCTGGTTTGTCATCATAGTTGCTTTTTAATTCATTGAAGAATAACAAATATTTTATAGCCTGGTCACATTTCAGCGGATAGCGTACACGGATGCCCGAGGGAGAGTAAAATTTTCAATCCGTTCGTCTTTGTTTGTATGCATTTTTTGTCCGTTCCTTGTCAGGCGATGTACGTTGTTCTATCCGGCGGAATGTTTTGTGCGTGAAGCAAAGGAGATGACTTTCACTACCAGATAATTTGATTTTGCAAATTTGTATATGCGTCGGGCATCCGTTAACGCTATCCGGTGATATGTGACCAGGCCTTAAACGAAAATGAGGGAAAAGAAGAGCTACAATCCATCATTTAAAGTACAAGAAGTAGACTAACAAGATTAGAATTCATCCCAAATCACAAAGTGAGGTCATGTAATGAACGAATGGATTAATCTTCTTTGTTAGAGTGATGGCCATCCTGCTACTGAATCAGAGGGCGGAAGTGCAGGGGGGTCCTTCTACAAGCGACTGACCAGCCTTCTCTAGGGACAGCTCTAGTCACCCCAATCATCATACTTGCATTTTAATGAAATACAGAATAAGGGAAAAGAAGGACCACAATGCACACAAGTTAATTTCTATCCTAGCCAGGGTAGGAAATATATATGGAGGCCGAGGTCGATTTTGCCCCCTATTTTTCAAAATAGCACCCCTGAAATCAGTAGGTAGCCCCTACAATTACCATAGAGTATTATGTGAACAATTTCTGGATATCCATCAGATTGGAAAAGTAGCCCCCTAAAATTAAAAATTAATTCCTGCATTGATCCTAGCCTTACCGGCGAGTAGGAAAGTAATCAGACAGGTGTCCTTGGGCAGGAACAGTCGTACACGCGACCCACTGGCGACAAATTCAACGGTGGCCTCTGTTCGGCCGGCTCTCTGCAGGAAGGGGAGGAACTGCTTGGATTTGGCCGAGTCCTGCGGTGACAAAAAGGATACATGTTTGATGTCTTATAATCATTTGCGAATTGTAAATCCAAGATAATTCGTCAATTTGTTACGACTAAAAATTTAAAAAGGATACACATTTGATGTCTTATTGTAAATCCAAGATAATTTGTCAATTTGTTACGACTCAAAATCATCAAAAATATTAGTTATGCAGTATACAGGCTGCTCCTTCTTGTTCACGATAGCCCACATCCCTCAACTTAACCTAGTGATAAATCTAACACAATATCGTGTTGTCATCTAATCATCAGGGAATTTTTAATTTAAATGTTAACTAGTGGACTTGTACGTGATGATGTCATGATAAGAGGGGCTCTACACAAGCACTTGCCCACTTGCCTGGGGCAAGTAAAAATTGGTGTCGGGCAAGTAAAATGTAATAAATTGTCTAGTGTGCTTACCCGATCGGGCGGTTAAAAAATTATTGAATTATTGTGGGACCCCACAATAATTACAAATTGTTATATTTATGGATATTTCTGCCATCTCTGAATCGATTTTGATCAATTAAAGTTGATTCTGTCATTAAAATTGTATGCTCTTTCAACTTTTGACACTCAGTTTTAGTTTTTCATAACCTCACAACAAATTATTTCCTGCAGCGCCCTCTATACCAAAACTCAACTATCCCTTTAATCGCGATATCACCATGACCACTCCACTAGTGAACATGCATTCAAAAATTCCCTAGTATCTTTACTTACACCAGATAGATCCGCCACCCGGTGCAGTGGTTGGTCTTTCTTGCTGTGAAGTCCCTTCAGGTTCTTGATGGCTCGCGTCTCAGCGGCGAGGAGTTCGTCGTAGTGAGCCGATCGCTGGTCGTCGTCTTGGCGGTATCGTAGCACCGTACACAAACCCTTGCTGACTAGAGCCTCCGCTACATTCCTACATAGAAAAGATTTATGAAAAATTAAAGATGAGAAAAAGTTTAGCACAACTATTGATGGCTTGCATCTCAGTCACGAGTATTTTATCAATATAATATGTAAGGACTTACATTTTTTTCTTTGAGTTTAACAGACATGCTAGTTGCCTGATAAGGTGATCAGGCAACCAAATTAGACCATGCTAGTGCCGACCATCTTCTGTGTAACATGCAACTCAGACTAACGAGATTGAAATATTAATCACACAGCAAAGGTCATGCAATTTATTTGAATGGAATATTTCTTCTTTGTCATCACAGTTGCATTCATAATACGTCTCGTTCTCTTTCATCTCCTGAACGAGTGCTAATAATAACAATAATAATAATAATAATAATAATAATAACAATAATAATAATAATACTAGTACTTATATCAATAATCATACTACCGCATAATAATAATAGTTTATCAATGAAATGCTTGATTTTTCAAATATTCAATAGCGCCTAAATTTTCTCCATAGCACATTAATTTTGAGGTGTTTGATGATTATTATTGCAGAATGTTTCACTGAGTAAACAGTGTTACTTTTTTTATGAAACTATCACAAATCATTCAGAAGAATCTAACAATGATATCGGTATATGACTGAAGTCTTAAATATCATTTTCGGAATATTCTTTTGAAGTGTGGGGATCACTTTCAAATTGTGTATTTCTTCATGTTTATTTGACACACAAGCTATAATATATTCATAACGATTACTCACACTTGACCGATGGTGATGGTGGCGCATGTCTTTTCTGGGTACCCATCGTTGGCTGGCTTGATGTAGTCTATGGAAACGTTGACTTTCTTGCCGATCAGTTTCTTACGAAGATATTCCCTCGCCTCGAACATGTAGGGGATGTCATAAAGTGGTCTGATGCGCCTTTCCTAAATAGCAAAAGTGGGCAAAGAAAAATATAATTCAACACCGAAAAAAAACAACAAAAAACAGATGTGGCAATCATGATATAAATAATCATGACGTGATCACTGTCGCGTACCAGTCGACTAGTGAATATGCAATAAAGAAAAGTCCCCATTGTCACTAGTGCACACTATACAAAGCACTTAAGTTGGAAAAGCAATTGATACATTTTAGTCCAATGTTTAGAAATTATTATAGATTGAGGTGAAGTTAAGGACACCATCACCCCAAAATAATATTCTTATAAATGAAAGGTAATAGCTTTAGCAGTCCATTCCATCCATAAGTTCAGAAAAATAGGGTTTCCAGACAATTTATAATTTTGAAAATTCATCAACATACTAAAGAAAGTATTTATGGGTCTGCAGATGAAGACTAGACTATTGTCTAAGACGTACACGTATTCTCTGGTTCTATTGCGTCAAAACATATGCGCGTATAAAATTAGCACACTCACAAATGTGTGGTGCTTACAGAACCAAAGGCCCTGTTGGTTCCATAAGTTTTGGTGATAAATTGCATTGTTAATGAATTACACAACCCTTTGCAAAGTATTGGGTATCTATTTAATATAAAATAACGACACCAAAAAACATAACCATGTGTCGTTCTTGGTGCTGTCCCCTTTAAAGGGGACCACCAGGCAAAGAACAACACATTATTATATGTTTTGGTACCGTTTTCTGATATCAAATAGATACACAACATTTTGCAAAGGGTTGTGTAATTCATAAACAACTAGCTGTACCCGCGGAAATCTGCGGGTTTTTGAAAGAGAAAGACGATGATGACATAACAACACTTTAAAACTTTACTAAATATCCCACAGTCATCATTTAAATAGTAAGACAAAATAGACTCGGGCGATTCAATCCCACCCCACAACCCGTCGGGGCCCCGTCCGACGATACATCCGACCAATGTATAACAACATCATGATGGTTTAGTATCCACGCAAAGTTATTCAGTTATCCCCCCATATTTCATTATGATCCATAATTTGTTCCGCTTGTATTAAAATAGATACAATAATATATGTTTGTGTTCTTGCTAATAAAGTAGCTTCGTCGCTCCCCCCCCCCCCCCCCACCCCCGCGGCTCCAATTGCCTGTATGACAAATAACCTGTCGTGTCCCCTACACGTTTCATATCATAAACTAAGTTCTCCCGCGTATACCTTTGTTCATATTCTTGAAGATATTACCTCCCCCGTCCATTCTACCCCCACCCCCCCCCCCCCCCCACCCCCTAGGCGTCTCTTCTGGTACTGCATGGTAGCTTCGTGGCCGACTTAATACATCTTACCACAAGCTGGCGCAATTATAGTATCGTGTACGGTAGGGCGAATGAGACGATGGTCAGCAGGTCAGTGAGCTATGCAAATAAACTACGGTTCGGTGGGGTAATTAGATGACTGCGCGACGTGTATACACGGCTGTACAGCCATTGCGCGTTGTATAACCGCAGCTAAATTGAAGTTGTCGCATTTTGTCGTCGATGCACTTACAAACAAGATGCCAATCGGCAATAGCGATCATTACCATACCATCCGCGTAATATAAATATTGATATTTATCAAAACCTGGGTAGTTTCTCAACGTGTTATATCTAAAACGGTTTCTCGATATATTATTTGTTTTATCTACTCCAATTTATATTCTTACAAATACTTTTACGGCGATAAATCGTTAGTCAATGCTCGGCGTCTTAAACGGGCAATTGACATTGCTGACTTTCCCTTTTCTTCGATCTGGACGACGACCACGGGGCGGGAGCGACTCGGGAATGCCTTATTGTCCTCCGCAAAACGTATATCCTTCGATCGCGACGGTCGGGAAGTCGCCGAATCCTCGGGGTGAGGATATCTCGAGTGGGA
This sequence comes from Echinarachnius parma, assembly GCA_037951105.1. NCBI lineage: Eukaryota > Metazoa > Echinodermata > Echinoidea > Clypeasteroida > Echinarachniidae > Echinarachnius > Echinarachnius parma. The sequence continues at coordinate 215,225 of JBAMJV010001800.1, forward strand.
ACCATTTTGGGGGGTTGAAGCTTACCGTATTAATATAATAGAAGCAATTAATTTCCACCACTTACGGAACCACTACTATTTCTTGGTTCGTACGGGCCAAACATTTGCGAGTGCGTCAATGCGATTCACGCGTACGTTTGTAGACAATAGAATCCTGGGCGATTCGTTCGCTCTACACACATTAGTCTTCGCAATTCAGACCGCATGATCGCATGCTTTAGAATGGTGAGGCGTTTTCCAATTATATATTTTTTTCTGGAAACATATTTTTGTGAACTTGTTGATGGAATGGAATACTAAAGATGTTACCTTTCTTTAATCAGAATATTATTTTTGGGTGGTGGTACCCTTTAAGTAGTCATATTTTTTCACTAACATGCAACTCAGACTAACGAGATAATAATTAATCACAAATCACAATTGTGAGTTCATGCAATGAATGAATGGAATTTATCTGTTTATCATCATAGTTGCGTTTCAATTAATTATAGAATAATTGAGAATAATTGAGAAAAATTGAGTCTCAAACTATTATTATCTTGACTACGGGAACCGGGTGGCCTGTGTACAAAGTCTATAGGGATTTCAGAATCTCGTAGGGAACGGGTTAAAACATGTACAAGAATACAAATTGTCCATTATTTTAGGTGTACAATTACAAATTATTATAAGAGTCTTTCGGGGGAATTCATCAATGAGTGTAGCCTAAATGAAAGCTTAAAGTGAGGCCTGTAAAGTGTCTAACTCCACGAAAATTACTTGGAGCTTCCTCGTTTCTCTTCTACCGTGTTGTTTAGCTTATGGTAAGAGAAGACTAAAATAAGGTTAGATTTTTTAAAATGCCCCTTTAGTATGACGATATCTATTATTCAGCACAAAAGCGTTAACAAACGGTCATAAACCTCATAAACGTCCGTTGTCAAAGCTGACGCATATTTTCGCTTTTTTAACCAGGAAAGCAGTGTTCCTTTTCAATGAAACTTTCACACATCATTCGGACATATCTTACAATGATTTTGGTACAGGATTGAAGTCTCAAATGTCATTTTGGGCAATATCTGACACTTTACAGGCCTCACTTTAAACAAAACATGCACAAGTATAAGTTTATTTTACACCCAAGATGCATTCATCAAAATAGTTGTCCTGTGAATAATACTCATTCGCAGGGCTTGAAAATAGCACACAGCCGCTGTACTGGTCTTGGGCCACTAAACTTAGCGCTGGGCCACAAAATTGTTCATTTATGCTGAATCCTGCTTGCCCAAATGGGCAAGAAAACATAACAGAACTGTTGATGAAAGCCTAAAATTAGAGAGATCTTGACTTTACTTGCCCCACAAGGAAAAAGGTTAATGTCAAGCACTGCCAATTGTATTAAGTTTGTTCAAGGGTCAATGGTCATTCAAGGGTCTTTGTGGCTCGATGGTTGAGCAACGGTCTAGCAGTCTGGAGGTCTCGGGTTCGATTCCTGGCTAAGCCTATTTTTCTTTGCTCATCTTCATTCATTCGTTTAACACATTTCTGGTCAGTTTATTTTATATTTTAAATTAGTTTTGATCGGAACCAACCTTGGGAGTGTCTTCCTGGGGGGTGGTCAGCCGTGGGGGTCTTATACTGGACAGAGTGATCTTGCGGAACGTTCCACTGTCCAGTTTGAGCACCAGAGCATCGGCGTTGACGACCTCAACCACCTGGAAGGACAAACATTCGTAATAATCACATATTTTCGTTAATAATATCGCTAATGATATTTGTTTGTCTCGCAATGTACGGTCAACAAGGAATCGCATATTTACATCTCAATTTTTCAATAAAACCTTGTTCTTCATGATGGCAAGAACAACATAAAAAGCTTTTTCTCATTTTAATTTATTCAAAATATTTCTTGTCAATTTCCAAATGTTTGAAATGATTTACTTAACAATAGATATGCTAATTTTTTATTTTATAATACATGATGTGAACGACTTTTTACGCAACTCAGACTAACGAGATTAGAAAATAATCACACGTCACACATTTGTGCAAGATCATGCAATGAGTGAATGGAAATTTCTTGTTTTATCATCATTGTTGCACAGTGCACACCATTGTTACGATAAATAAGTAAAGTACAAAATTAATAATTGAAAAATATATCCACGGAACAATCAGCAAGATGACTGTAGTCACAATCCCAAGATAACTTTTTGGACCCCTTTGAAAAACAGCTTGTAGATAAAATAAACAAAATTAATAAATCAACTAAAATTGCTGATGCCTAAGATATCTGTTTGAATCATATCTTTACAATTTTAGATGGCTCGAAACCAAAGTTTAATGACCACCAAATTACTTTTATATTGTAAACTGGCATTTATCTATTCATAACTTAGTTGCTTGGGGCAAGTTAACAATTAGAGGACAAGAACAGTCTGATGTCACTTGTCCGGCCAGAGCAAAAACTCTAGATCCAACATTTGATAAGTAAATGTTTGAATTTTAACTCTTAACGTGCCAGGGATTTTAATGCTCTATGGCATTTGTGTGTCTTGTAACTCGCAAAAATGCAAGCTTGGCACTCAAGGAGTTAAAGATTATGAAGATAAAATGCAAGGAAATTATTGCGTGCAATTCTTACTCACGGACAGGTTTTCTAATGTTAATATCTGATTTCACTAGACTACCCTCAATGACAAAGATTTAAAACCCAAGCTAATACCTTTCCACTGAAGTTCTTATCAGCAATGTCAACGGAGGCAGTCGGGGGCGTGTAGTCCTTCCATATACGTAACCGCTTCTCCTTGGCAACCCTGAGAAAAAGGAGAAGAAAATAAGAATTAGTAAATTAATAATTATTTCCGGGAAAACATATTTAATCTGAGCATTTACACCTATTCAACATATTTCTGACAAATTTCCCCTATGTTTGAAAAAATTTAACACAAAAATGATGTGAACTTTTTTTCACGCAACTCAGACTAACGAGATTAGAAAATAATCACATGTCACAAATGTTTGTAAGATCATGCAATGAGTGAATGGAAATTCCTTGTTTTATCATCATAGTTGCACAGTGCACACCATTTTCACTATAAATAAGTTAAGTACAAAATTACTAATTGATCTAGATGGATCTTTGAGTGTGAGCAGACAGGCATGGCACAATATAAAGGAATGTTGCATTGAATAAAAAACAGGAAAACAAAAGGATGTAAATAGGGTAATACTTACTTCTCTGCCGATCTGAGTTTATCAGCTCCAGACGTCACAACACCCATGCTCCAATCAACACAGCATGCAAAGCCCTCTTGAAGCAAGAACTCTGCAAATTTTCTTTTCTATTCCATTTTATTCGATTTTTTCTAGAATTAATCTTTTACTCTAAATAAGTGCCGTAAAAAAAGGGGGTAATACTTACTTCTCTGCTGATCTGAGTTTTTCGGTCCCCGATGTCACTACGCCCATGCTGCAATCAACACAGCGTGCAAAGCCCTCTCGAAGCAAGAACTCTGTAAATTTTCTTTTCTATTCCATTTTATTCGATTTTTTCTAGAATTAATCTTTTACTCTAAATAAGTGCCGTAAAAAAAGGGGGTAATACTTACTTCTCTGCTGATCTGAGTTTTTCGGTCCCCGATGTCACTACGCCCATGCTGCAATCAACACAGCGTGCAAAGCCCTCTCGAAGCAAGAACTCTGTAAATTTTCTTTTCTTTCCATTTTATTCTATTTTTTCTAGAATTAATCTTTTACTCTAAATAAGTGGCGTAAAAAAGGGGGTAATACTTACTTCTCTGCTGATCTGAGTTTTTCGGTCCCCGATGTCACTACGCCCATGCTCCAATCAACACAGCGTGCGAATCCTTCCTTAAGTAGGAACTCTGCAATGTTGCTGTTCTGTAATGTAGTGGAAAGACATATATCTTGTTAATAATAATAATATCAATTATTATATTATAGGACAATAAGTCTCAATGTGCATGAAAGCATATAGGGAGAATTAGCAGGAGTATTTGATCACAATTCAAGTAAAAAATTAAAAAACATACAATTTATTGAAAGCCTTCCGCCTTCTTCTGTATCAGATTGTAGTTTATTCTACACTGCATTCAAAATACTATTTGCCATAAGTCTGTACACATTTGAAAATGATCCCAGAGATTTTGTTTTCAAATAAAATCATAAATATCTCATTAATATTTTATGAGTAAAAGGAAAATCACATGCATGGAAGAACAAGTGGGATCCCGAGTTCGAAACCAGCTATGTCCATTGCATTTGTCTTTCAGTAAGACAATTAATCCACTATCGCTGATATCTAAGCGTATAAATGGGAACCCGGAAGGATGTCAACGTGATTCCCAAGCATTGTGTGCGCTTTACAGGCGACTGGCTGGAATACTACGCAGGGAGTGGAAAATGTGCGCTTTGTGTGCGGGAATGATTGCAGTGCATCTGTTGACCAGGGTAGTGTTATTATACTTGGATGAATAGTGCTAAATTAATGGAAGGTTTTAAATCAAAGTCTTACATTGACCGGGTGGATCATGGTCCCCAAGAAGTTCTGGTTGGAGACCCCTTCCAGGATGATCTTGACCTCTCGCTGGAGAAGTCTGGACTCTGTGAAGAACTTGGCCTGGTCAGCAAACGGCTCTGCAACCTCGGTGTCTCCTTCCCGCTTGAACATCGGACACTATGGCAAAAATAAATAAATATATAATTAAAATTTTAAAACATTACAGGTAAATGTTTCAGAGAACAAGTATAGCCAAACCAATCTGTAAGAATGACATGAAAGTTACAAAACTGAAATGGTTTTCATGAACAAGAAGTCTCTATTTAAGAGAGGTTAATTTTTTAAAAATCAAACTTGAATTATCTTTTCCCCTTGAATTACTTGATGAATTGGACAACAAATTGAATCGATTCATAACCTATATACAATAACCTTTATAACAACAGTATATTGGTGCAATTTATATATAATTGTGTAAATTGTGTCATTCAAGTGATTTTATCTTCTATCTCAGATGGCCCCTGTGCACATGCTCTATTCATCATGTGACCAGTCACCTGACGGGGTCAGGTGACTGGATGACATCTTGAGGGACTGGATGCTTCGCCCACACCAGAGAGGGGCATTGCGCAATCCAGCCCCCAGGGTGCAACTCATCACCGATAGAATGGGTCGTGCCCAGGCTTCGACACTTGTATTTGTGGTACAGATTGGGGTTTTACCCATCTAACCAAATTTCTAACTTAACCCTAACCGTAAACCTAAACCTTCTCTAACTGCTTGAAAAAAAAAAAATCATTGTGGCCCAGTCAGGCAAGTAAATCAAAGCTGAATTTTTCTCTATGTCTAGTGGCCTGAAATATGAATAAGGTGCCCCGACCCCCCCCCCCCCCCCAAGACAAAATTAGCTGTTAGATTTGCTATAAGTAAAAACCTATAGAATTTGGAATTTACAGCATTCGACTGGGGATTTACCTAAATTATTATGATCAATATTCGTATGTTCTTACCTTGATCCCCGACAGCATGACGGTGACATACTGGAAGCTGGGGAGGAGGAAGGCACGCAGGGTACATCCATCGCGCACATGTTCTATGACAGCTGGTAAAGGGAGTGAAAATAAAGAAGTGAAGTTTAAGACAGGGGTCAGCACTTGCACTCGCACACCAACCCCATTGTCTTGCAGACAGTTTCTCAAGTTGTTTTTTTTATTACCAAATGTTGAAATGATGACACACGCAGTACCCCAGGGTACCGTTGTACCCCGGTATCCCGCGTTGTGTAGCGCCACCTTGTGTCCACCCGAAGTACAACCGTACCGCAGAGCAATCATGGACGCCGCTGGTGTATTGCGGTGTGCATGCAGCGCTTGTATGCACGCTACCCCGGCCGCAAAGAGAGCATTTTGAACGTAAATAAAGCATAACGAAAATAATTTTACACTCTTTGGTACCCCAGTGTACAGCCCTGAAAAATAAATAAATAATTAAACAAAATGGCGGATTTTTATTTGGTACCCCAGGGTCCCATTTATGTCATCAAATATACTTTTGAAATGATGGATTGTGTGGAATTAAGTGTGAATAATTCAACTGGACTACACCCAACAGAAATGTACGCTTTTCAGCTATCTTCTGCTTCAAAATGGATAGAATCCATGCAAACTCCATGTTGAATTTAAACACTGATATAATAATCTGAACAAAGTCCACAAATGGTCATGTCGGGTTTCTTACAAACGTAACATATTTTTGGTGAAATAATCGCTAAACTATCTCTTCTTTTTTATTAATAGTGACATACCATCTACAGGCTTTTGATGCAGCGAGTCAACAAGATTTCTTGGGTTCTCCACGGTCCAGCTGACCTCCCTCAGAGCGTCCGCGGCCTGCTCCTTGGCCCACTTGCCCTTCCCAGCAGCCTTTGCAGCATCCTCCACGTCGCAGAGGCGGGACTGGTCACTGTGAGTAAGAAACATTGTACAAGAATGCCAGTAAGCTACAAATTTATTCATGTTACCAGATTTGGTTTGCAAAATGGTACAAATGAGCCTGAATTCAGGCATTAGCCTGATAAATGGAAGGACAGGGCGATATTACTCTATTAAGAGGATAATTAACATGTTCACCTATGAATTTTTAACTTCTTTTGCCCTTCCCAGCAGCCTTTGCAAATGCAGGATTGGTCACTGTGAGTAAGAAACATTGTAGGATACATAGGTTTAGAAAAGAAAGAAAATGAGCCCCAGAGTTGGACTACTAAATCAATTTGATTTACTAGCATCATTGTAATCTTTTAAATTACTTTGAACAACATTTCATCAACTAGCTTTACATGCTATCATTGAGGTTCATGGAATGTTTTTTACTTAATGAACTAGGAAGGTGCCTGCAAAAGAAGGCACTTTTAAGCAAAACAATTTGTCTTTGAACTTTGTAAAATGACCAAAATTTATGTAGTATCCATGGTTCATGGATTTTTTTTACGGAAAAGGACATTACCTTTACGATAAAAATCTGATCATACTGAACTTACTCGCTCGGTTTGATTCCTCCTCTCCTGACCTCCACCAGACCCTCGGCAACAAGCGACTCGGTCACATTCTCTGCCGATGTGTCTGCAAGAGAAATTAAAATAATATGTCATTACTGCGCTGGAAATAATAATTGATAAGTCTTTCGCATGCCTTCTTCTTTGCCTTAGCTAAACAAAGACATTCAAAACACATCGTTTGTATGGGAACGAAAACATAACCTTCAAACTAAGTATACACACTATCCTTTAAAGTGAGGCCTGTAAAGTGTCAGATATTGCCCAAAATGACATTTGAGACTTCAATACTGTACCAAAATCATTGCAAGATATGTCCGAATGATGTGTGAAAGTTTCATTGAAAAGAACACTACTTTCCTGGTTAAAAAAAAAGCAAAAATATGCATCAGCTTTTACAATGGACGTTTATGAGGTTTATGACCGTTTGTTTTGAGCTGAATGATAGATATCGTAATACTAAAGGGGCATTTGAAAAAATATAACCCTATTTTATTCTTCTCTTACCATAAGCTAAGCAACACGGTAGAAGAGAAACGAGGAAGCTCCAATTAACTTTCGTGGAGTTAGACACTTTACAGGCCTCACTTTTTTTTTTTTCCAACTTAGAATGTCAAGAGTGATACATCTGAAGAAAAAAAGTTCTATTATTATCTTTCTTTCAACTAAGGCTAAAATATCAACCAAACTACAGTCAAACAAACATCTTGCATAAAAAAAGTAAAACCTGTATATAATATAGTGACCTAAGGCCAAGGGAAACGAGAATAGTGGCCATTGCAGACAGGTGACCTATATTGACCGATTCCATAGCATTATTTTTCTCTGCAGGGGATCATGTTTGGTGGCCACTGTATGCAGGTTGGCTGCTATAGACAGGTGGCCACCAAGGCAGGTGGCCACCAAGACAGGTTCAACTGTATTTACATTTTGCTCGACGGGTAAAAATAAAAAAAGGTTTGACTAAATTATTATTATTCAGCATTAATTACCTTTTCCAAGGTAGATACATCCATAGGCCCTGCCCGAGCCGGGTGCTGTGTATTCTACGGTGTAGCAAACAACTTTTCCTATCAGCTTCTCCCTCAGGTATTCCCTTGCCTGCCACGCGTAGGGCTGTTATCAGATAGGGAAAACATGAGACAAAATATACTTATTAATGGAGAAAATAGACTTACTAGAGAAAACGTTGCAGGAATTCAACATTGTGTAATGGTGGAGTCAATGAAATATTGTCAATTTTCCCTTCAGCAGGTTTCTTGCGACTTGTATGATCAATTAAATTATAGCATGGATCCACCTATCTAAAACCAAACAGTAACCCAAACCCTAACCCAAGGAGAATTGAAGTTTCTTAACCAAAATAACTGATCCATTCAGTGCACATTTGCAGAATAATTCAAAGGTAGAATTGAGGTTAGCGAGCAAAAATAATAAATCCTCATACAGCGCACATTTGTACAATAATTTGTGTACAAAAAAATAATAAATCCTTGTACAGTGCACATTTGTACAATAATAGAATTGAAGTTAGCAACTCCCGTTACTCCCCCAAAATTATCCCCCTAAAGTGCACAATTGCACGATAATTACCTCATCTTTAGTGGGGAGTGCATTCTCAGCATTGGGGATGGCTCTCCTGGCTAGTTTCGGTGCTGTGATGTTGGACAGGCAGATCTGCTTTTCCGGTGGTGGTCCATTCCGCGGCTGCTCCCTGATGATCACAGAATCACCAGAAAGCACCTGTGAACATTGAATGAAAACAAAAACAAAATTACAAAAATAAACCAGGTAAAGTACAGAATACATATATTTGTAACCTTAAAAGGAAGAAAATAGTTCCCTGATGAACACAGAATCACCTGCACACATTAAAAGAAAACATGAATTTAAAAAAGGAAATAAAATAAAAATTAATGTGCTACGTGGAACAACCCTCCAGTCGCCTTGCAGGTTCCTCTAAGTCTTAGGGTGCGAGCACTGGAGGGGTCCATTCTGCTGCAACGCTGTTCTGCGGCTGCTCTCTGATGATCACAGAATCACCAGAAAGCACATGTGAAAATTGAGAGAAGACAAAAATTAACAAGGTAAACTTAAACTTTGTACAGCATACATAATGACTTATACATAATGTTTGTTGAGTAATGCAACTTTGTTGATCGTTTGAGAACTGTTTTCTGACTTTTCTCTGGTATATTTCCCTGTTGGCATTATACTAAAAGTAGAACTTTAAACCCACAGCAAAGTTCAGTTAACTTGTTGACATAAATGAGTGCATTTATGTCAACAAGTTAACTGAACTTTAGAATCAAACCCATTTCCCCAGTGACACAATTCACTAATTTTACACGGGCAACATTTCTTTTGCAAGAAACTTTACTGATTGAAAGACACTGAAGTTGGAAAGCAATAGAAAGTACTCTTTTTTACCACCCCCCCCCCCCCTTCCAAAAAAAAAAGAAAGAAAGAAATAGAAAAGAACAAAATTTAGTACCATTTCATGTACAAAACCTATGGCAGGGTGGTCCGTAATGAGTTGAGCAGAGGTGGCCAGGTGAAATCAAGTAGATTCAGATTCTCTTATTCAGTATCTGCTTTTGTTTTAATCTTTCTCAAGATTGTTTAATTGTCTAAAATAACAAATAAATCACATTTAAAGACAAAATACAGAGTTCCACCCGAGTGTGACTGTGTGTAGCTGTGATTTTAATATGCAATTTTTAATTATTTTTTTCTGGGGGGGGGGGGGGGGGATGTGATTGTGAAATTAGCCAGCGGAAACAAGCCATTTTTGTTTATATTGTTGACCGTTTTTAAAATTAAAGTAATATAAAATTATTTTTAATGTTGGGACCCGGAAGCCAAAACTGGACCGGAATGGTTGGGAAAAAAAATTCTCCGGTCGTCATAACCGGAACTCGGACCGGTAAAATCACGCAATCGTGCAAGCATCAGCAAAAATGTAATGTTTGGGGCTTCGATTGCCCCGTTTTTATTTGAATTCCGCTACTTTTCAAAGCGATTATGGACAATTTTCTTAATGTTTTTTCAGTCATTTGTATCACCGTTTTTTTCCATCGGTCTCAGCTTTTTCAACTCCAAACTCGGACCGGCCGGTGACCGGACCGGAAGCCCGATTTCGCCGGTATTTCGGTTCCGGTCCGTTCCGGGTCACAACATTAATTATTTTATTTTTAATCATGAAATCTGACATTTTTAAAAACAGTTCATACATGTATGTACACACATGAGCATATTGCAGTCATAAGCAGAACACAAACAAACATGCATGCACGTTACAAACTTAGTAACTTGTACTCGTCCGACCGCAGACTTTTGGGCGGAGACCACCCGGCTAGGCGACACGCGTCGTGCAACGTCCACGTAGCCACACAGCAGATAGAGTTTCGTTACACTCCACTCGGTAGTTACTCGCCAATACACACACAAGACATGCGCGACATCCGGCATACGGACATAACTTTTCATCATTTTCTTCACCATAAAATCATAAAAAATCAATGAAAATACATAATCAGAAAGTAAACAATCTATTTTGTCATATCGATAAGAAAATTCGTCAAGAAATGTAATTTTATACCTGTTTTACAATCCCAATTTGGACCGGACGAGGAGCTGGTGGGTTTGCCATTTCTCTATTTGCACACGTTGTACATTTTCAGGTGACCTGAGTTGCCAATTGTAATGTTTAAGGATGATTTTGAGATACTGTACAGTATTGATTTACAGGTTATCAGAGATTATTGTCAATAATTATATTAAATATAAATATATATTTTTAGGTACAATAATACAGTATATATGGCATAATACTAATTTTTCGAAATTGATATCACATGTATTTATGATATTCTGAAGTTAGCAACAGATATCCGTAACGATTATGTGTTACTATAATGTATGGTGTTCACAAGCCTACAAATATATATTTTCCTTATCACGGGGGTTGGAGGACAGGTTTATCTCTTGGTCTACTAACTGTACTATGAGTTGGTCTACAACTCATTTGGTCTACTACCTGACTACCTCATACCTTTAACCTCAATTTCCCCAACTCCAAACACGATCCCTATACCCAAAACCTAACCCTAACCCTAATTACAATTCAAAATAATAATCAACAACATGCCAGATGGAAAGTGGGGCACGAGTATGGGGGGGGGGGGGGGGGGGGGGGCACATCTTTTATGTATTTGACTATATCTTTGTTTTTTCTCCCAAAAAAACCCCCTTATGTTTCCTAATTTTGTCTTCAAACTCCGATTGGGGGGGGGGGGGGGGGGGCACGTGCCCCCCGTCGCTATGCCACTGAGTCGGACCGTTTTTTTCAGAAGAAAACCCGCCCCCCCTTTTAAATCCTGGGTACGTCACTGGTGTCCACAGTGCATGAACTGTGATGAACAGTCATTATATTACCCGAAGAGTGTATATTGTATACCCAACTAAACAGACACTAGAAACGTACAAACAAAAACACAATACATAGTTCACATCAATGCATCTTTTCGATCACCACACAACCCAACACCCCCTGACACACCCATCACACACCCACCAGATCAGCCCATGCATCGTGACCGGAATTTTCAATACCAAGAAAATACTTAAACTCCAAAATAGGCCCGAAAATAGGTCCACCTGAGCAGGCTATAGCTGTAGGTGTGAGGAAGTACCAATTAAAATACAATGTAAATATAAATACAACATGGATCACAAAACACAAAAGGGAATAAGAACAGAAATAAATCACATACAGACTATTAATTGCATCTGAACAATATAACACAAGGTAAAATGGAATTTAAAAAGGCAACGTTTATATAGTGAAGCGGTAGATTTTGTTGTCCGGTTGATGGATGCATTCCATGTATTTGCACCAGAATATTTGAATGACTGTTTAAACAATTCAATTTGGGGTTTGGGTATAGAAGATAAGAACTTTGACTTATTATCGAAAGGCTATATTAAATCGCTTCTAACGTCACATATTATATATTTGGGAACCACTCAGCATTACGTGTATTTAAGCCGTTGCAATCAAAGTACATTTCAATTTCATTACATAGTCTTAATTCTGGTGCGTTAACATAAATACATGTGTACATAAGTAGGCCTACATTAAAAAAAATCCTCTCTCGTATTTCAAAACTTTGCCATTTGAGATTTCTTATCAATTCACTAGTTTCTACTTCAAGGGAATTACATTTCTTAGATACTAAACGTGCAGCTCTTTTTGTAATACAGCAAATCAACTCTCTATTCTTGACATAACAATTTTCCCATACAGAACAAGCATAGAGTACGGTAAATGTGTAGTTTTATAAAGAACATTTGATAATGGTGTATCAAACGCCCGGGGGGGGGGGGGGGGTGCACTCATGTATAATGTAAGAACCCCGTTTTCACACCCGATTGCCGCTCTAAAGATACCCGATTTTCAAAAATTGCCGCTCCATAGACCCCCGGAATGACTTGGCTAGGTAGTTGAGTAGCGCCAAGTCCATTATTCTTCTTCTAGTCAGCTCCTTGGACCACCATTTGAGCCTTTTTGAGGGTTTCCGTAGGTCTTTGGTAGCTCCAAATCTATGTATTTTGTAGTTTCAGTCTGCTCCTTAGACCCCTTAACCGCCCGTTTCAGGGTTTTTGTAGCTCCAAAGACCCTATATGTTTTGATTGTAGTCAGCTCTTCAGACCCCCATTTCAGAGCTCCGTGCGGCACACCCCCGTCAAAAAATAATTCGAGTGCCCCCCCCCCCCCCCGGATCAAACGATGCACTTAAAAGGCAACCATGAATTTAGGCTACCATGAAAGCCATACGAATCAATTATTGATTGTAAGTCAACCATATATAGTATCCAATCTTCCTTTAATACAAACATTTTGATCCCCACATCAGAAAGATCACTCTGCTAATTCGCGCAGAGCCAATGCTACTAGTTTTTCTTTATTTTGTTTCTTTAGAGGAACCATACTTTCGTTGCCCGTACGTTAGCAATAGTGGTCAAATTATTCCTGCTAATTTCAGATGTAGACGCGAATATTTTTGAAGCTGAATATTTACAAAATATTATACCTTATTTTCTTCTATTAAGTGAGCAAAATGCCTAGCGGAGAAGGAACCAGTGCAACCCCAGCAACAGCTAGTGCTGCACCAAGAAGGGGTAATATAAAAGTTACGATTTGCTGTATTATGACTCTAGCTATGAGCATCTGTTTTTTCCGAGTTCAGTATTGTCAGTCCCATATGTTCATTAATTTGTTACTTCTATACTAGTAGTTGGATTTGTTAAATTGCGAATTGTGATTGTTCTATTCAGAACAAAAAACGAAGAAGACACTTGGCGACTTGCTTTTAAAAGTTTAGTTTTTTTTTTTTTTTTTTTTTTTTTTTTTTTTTTTCTTTCACCTTTCCAGGCATTTATTGATTTCACTTCAAGTTCCATACAGTTTAACAAATCATGTTTCAATAATTTTCTCTTTTACATCAATTTAGACATTACAAATATGTTTTTATCATAAATGGTAAATAATACATTTTTTTTTTGTTTTCTTTATGCAAGTAATCATTTATTTGTATGCGAGCGTGAACTTCATTTAAGAATGTAAACCATAGTTTTGTGCTTCTTTCATCTTTTCCTGATTGATTTCTGATAACTATCATTTTATATATGCTCCAAAAAGCTATAGTTAAAATATCATTGATTTTGTCTTCTACATTTATTTTCAGTAATGTGAATACATTCATTTCTACATTTACATTATAAACATATTTTACCATTTGCGTAAAGTTTCTAAAAAATATTTCATTCATTTTACATTCCAATAGAGCATGACATAAATCTTCTCGACAATGGCAAGTTTCACATGTATCACTATAAGTTTCCACAAAAATAATTTTCTTTTTACTGCGATCAAATTATAAATTACTTTAAAGTTAAATTGTCTTAATTTGTTCTCCTTAATGCACACAACATTTCTTTTATAAACATATTTCCAATCAACATAACAATCTAATTTCTTTACCCAATATGATGGGCCTTCAATTGTGTTTCCATTTTTCGAAAGAAAAATATAAAATAATTTACTTGGTACTTTTTGAATAAGTCTTTCTTTTCCTCCAATCAAAACTGTTGGTATTTCTAAACATATTGGTTCTTTCACATTACTCATCCATACTTTGGGTATCGCTTTTTGTAATTTAAAATATTCAAACATTACAATTACTTTTGATTTCTTATTACGAACATTTTCTATTAATGTTGATGTTGTAATAAATCTATTATCAAAACAAACATTTTTCAAATAGCTTATTCCACTTGAGTACCAGTTCTTAAAAAAGAAAGGTTTCTTTTCAAATACTACATATTTATTATACCACATAATCTGTTTATCTAAATCAACACTATTATTTTCATTTTGTGTATTCATAATGACCCATGATTTCAGTATTTCTAAATAAAACGGTGGCAATTTGTTAACAAAGTATGTGTCTACCATGAATACATCAATAGAACAATTCATAATTAACTTTAGCCCACCTAAAGATTGAAAATAATAATTTGACATCTCTTTCCAAAAGCCATCTGAACCATCTAATATTTTACCAAGCCATTTTAATCTGAAACTTATAATCAACTTTTCAATATCGATCATCTTAATACCACCTTCATGATAGTCTTTAATAATTGTTTCTCTTTTAACTTTGTCTATTTTTGAATTCCAAACAAAATTATACAAAATTTGTTCTAATCGTTTTCTTACATGTTGTGGTACCGAACAATACATTATCAAATGAACAACTTGACTAATGAGCAATGTTTTTACAATAAAAGTTTAAAAGTTTAGTTAATACATAAATTAATATATAATTATGCAAAGTGTTCTGTCAAGACCATTGTTCACATTTTTAGGGTGCTGATGAATTGTGATGATGCTTGAATTTGATCTGCTGACGTTGATTGATATTTGCTGATGATGATGGCGATGAATGGTGATGCTGCCATGAATGATTACGCAGTAAGCCTGTTGACTTGCAGAGGTGTGATTGATCCCGGTGTGGCAGGGATAAGTGTCCATGTGTCCAGGGCAAATTTAATCAAGGGATATCTGTCAAAATCACTTCGTAAATTGACTAAATGTGTGTTTTTGTTTGTGTCACATGTAAAGCAATGTTTACTTTTGTGGCATATTATATTACTATATTACTATTAGTTCAATTTTTATTTATTCAAGTTCCATTTTAATTGAATTAACACAAACAAAAAATGTTTACGTTGTATCCACATCAGTGTAATGTCATGTATGAGTTAATGTGTTGTATGAGTGAATCACTGTTTGTTTGATTGTTCATCATCATGTCTGTACATGTATGTGTCTCCGTGTGTATGAAGGCTCAAAAAACGGACAAAAACTAGGATTTTAAATTGTCCGAATGACGTCACTGCCAATTATCCCTGGCTGGACACTTATCCCTGTCACACCGGCGATCAAGAAGTCAAGATGTCAATTGTGTTTGTGGAATCATGGCAATGCTGATGGATTTACAAATAATGTTCACAGGATTTTGAATAAGTAAACAAAAAATATATTAATGATTGATGATGTATGTTAATTGTTATACTATTAATTTAAATATAATTATTAATTTTTTATTTTTTTAACATTCGATTTTGTTTCGCCCTTGAATCTTGATGCACTCATGCTTTTAATTTGTAAATGTTTTTTTCTTTCTTTTTACAGGAAAGACTATTGCAGTTGTATCCTTTCTAAACTCCCCAAAATGGAAGTTGTAGGGAGGGTTGTTATGCTTTAAATTGTCCTAAATTCTAAAATCTCAATAACAATTTAAAACACAAAATGTCACCTTATTGTTTTATTCAATTTAATAATTTCACTTTGTAATTGGAACTGCAATTACAAAATGATATATATATGGGTCTCATGAGAATTTATAAATATCAGATAAAAAAGGGCATAATTTGATATTTTGATTCACTTAAATTAACCCCTTCCCTACAGGTTTATGAAATACCCATAGACTTTGTACACAACCCACTCGGTTCCCGTGGTCAAGGGGTTAAATTAAGTATAATGTTCCGGTCAAACAAAATGAAGTCAATGATTCAAACAAAAGAACATATGTGGACCTACAAAATAAAGACACATTATTACCATTATTGCTGAACTTATAGGGGTTCTGCAATATTGATAACAATTCCTTGAAATTTCTTGGAATTTATCATCTTGACCCGTTGCTTACCGGAACCAGGTGGGCTATGTACGAAGTCTATGGGGATTTCGCAAACTCAAATTGAACAGCTTCATATGGGTGGTTGGTGGTGCCATAATGTTTGCACCTGCAATAATAGCTCAAGAGGATTTACCAAAGTTACCACCAATTTCAGAGAAAGTTATGCTTGTAACCAGGGCCATTTACCAGGGCCATTTACATGTAGATGTGGGCTTACGGAGCTTATAACGAGAGTCAGTGTTATTCCTTAACCAAACTATGTGCAATCAGCTGTCTTCACTCCCTCTGCAAATCCTGCTTTACCTGAACGGCTGGTACTTTGCTTTCTTCTGGATTTGTGAGGCCCTCATGTACATCTATAAAGGTAAGATGCCATTTGCTTCCTCAGTAATATGAATATATTTGCCTCAGTCCCACATGTTTATTAAATGCACCCCTCTTCCTTCGCCCCTGCTCCTCCTCCCTACTCTACTATACTCCCCCTTCTCTTCCTAATCCTCTCCTCCCAGACCTCCCCCTCCCCCCTCCCCCTCCCCCCCTCCCCCTCCCCCTCCCCCTCCCCCTCCCCCTCCCCCTCCCCTCCCCCTCCCCCTCCCCCTCCCCCTCCCCCTCCCCCTCCCCCCTCCCCCTCCCCCGCCCCCTCCCCCTCCTCCTTCCCTGCCTCCTCCATCCTCCATCATGATACTCATCTTCCTCATCCACCTCCTCCTCCTCCTCCTACTAAACTTTCTCCTCCTCCTTAGCACCATTATTAACTCCTTTATAATAGCATCATGTTTCCCTTGTTCATCCTATTTTCTTTAGGTTCGGTGCTGCCATACCCAACTGAGAATCTGGCTGGGGAATGGGTTCTACTCTTTATCATGGTGGCCATAGAGTATGTCCGCATCTTCTTGGGTAAGTCAACAGTCAATTTGCACATGAAACCTTAGGACAGGATAGTCTAAATAGTGTGTCTCTTTTGCCAATGCTCAAGACTTTTAACTTAATTTGGTCCATTAACTTTGTCAAATTTAACTACAATCACTTAGAGCTTTCACATTGTTCTTGTACCTTGTTGGTTAGCTTATGGAAACTTTATATAATAGGTTTTTGTTTTTCAAATATCTCCCTAGTTATGTATGTATTTATTTAAATTATTAACTACATACAATGTATTTATGATCCAATAAAAATTACTCCAGAATGCTTTTTGATTATATTTAAAATCAATGGGGCATAGGTCAAACAATCTGACATCAAATGTTTACCTTTTCACTAGGTAAACAGTGTTCTTTTTCTATATAACTAACACACATCATATTATTTTTCAAAAATGTTATTTATGAACTTAATTGATCACTATTTTGTACTTAAATAATATGAATTGTACACATGTCTTCTCATATATTTTCAGGAAAGAAGGGAAACCTGACTGAGAAGGTGGTCCACCTGGCCGTGTCCCTGGCCATGACGCTTGCTACCATGTTTGGCGCCCTCTATCTGATCCTGTGGCAGACGTACGTCCTGCGAGCCGAGCTCATCCTCAGCGTGATCTTCCTCGGCTTTCTTGGGCTGGAGTTCGTCTTCAGCATCATCGCTATCATCTCTTTTGCAAGGTAATATAAATAATCAAGAGTTCAATAATTTTTTCTTTTCCCCTTTTTTCTTATTTTTCTTAGAACTTTAATTTGTTGGCATGATCTGAAGGGTCAGAATGGTACCACTGAGGAGGTTCCCCTCAATAATTTAATAAAAACTAAAAAATAAGAATAAGAGGAATATCTTAATATAATAAAGAAATACATAATAATTTGCATACCCTCAATCAGTATGACCACGCTGGGCCACCGGGATGGGTGTTTGACTTCTCAATTATAGAGTCCTAAGTTTTAAAGATGATGCTGAGCCAGTATTTACGGTAAGTCATTCAAAAAGACATTTAGTCACAAGAAGAAACATTTAAAACTTTTTATCACAATACAAATATTTACGTCCAAAATTTCCAGCTGTCATCTACAGCCTTTGTCAGTGTTGTGACCCGACATGACCTTCGTGATGTAACGATTGATCATCGGGTCACAAAGCTGACGAAGGCTGTAGGTGACAGCCAAAAATTTAGGAGATAAATATTTGGATTCAGTATTGTGATCAAAAGTTTAAAATGTTACTTCTTATGAAATACCAATTACAGATGAACATTAAGTCACATTGCTGCACTCAACCCAGGTGTAGTAAATTTGGACATGGCAGTAATTTATCATAGCTATCATCAGTTTTGTATGTTATCAATTTATCTAGGAACAAGTTGCAAAATGTCAGCAACATTTCAAAAGAATGTTATAATAAGCACAACTATAAAAAATGTTTCGATATTAAAATGAGAATAGATTGCATTATTTGTAATCCTCTTTAACCCTAACCAGGCCGGGGGGGGGTGGAATCCACCCCCCCCTCGACTTTTCGCGCGATAATTCCGCAACGCACGCAGGTATTGCCGCGCGACTTCATGAGTTTTTTCATTGAAGTCTTGCGCAACTTTTGAGACCAAATTTGCGACGACCAGGTATACGGTTCTAAAGTCACGTGACCTTTTGTAAGTGAGCGTCGGCCCGAAAATCGCCAAATTTTGTGATTTGTGTACAAATCCTATGGAAATTGATTTTTTCCTATAATAGACAAAACCTTCATTATTTTTCATTCTAATCACTGCAGTCATTTAATTTTTGGCTAAAAGTTGTTGAATAATGGTTAATAATTTATTCCATCAAAAAAAATAATAAAAAACAAAAGTAAAAAAACAAAGAAATACATAAGAAATTCAAAAAACAAAGAAATACATACGGAATTTTTTGGCTGTCGCAATTTTTAATGTTGAAAACCTGATAATTAGTTCATAAAGAATATTCATGCACAAAATTAGCATATTCTGAGCCATATTTAGTGATTTATTTTCAAAAAGGGGATTTTTGCATAAATTTGCATAATTAATTCGAAATTGATTATTTTCAAAAAACTAACAATGCAATCTTGTAGATTATGTCGCAATCTATCTGTGTGCCAAATTTTGTGGCGGCCGCGCGTTCAGCGACCGAGATCTCAGGGGGGGGTGGAATCCACCCCCCCCCCCGGCTATAGCATAGCCAAAATAACCCGGCCTGGTTAGGGTTAAAGGTGAACTCAATTCAATATTTTTTTTTGTCTCCTTATTTCATCTTCCTTTATTTCAGAGCGAATCAGACGGTGAGGTAGAGTCAAAGAATGACAAGCGTGGAATTGCTACACCCGGATTGCCATTTTGAACTAGGCTAGTTTGTGCACACTGCATAACATTGAGCCAGTGCGTATTATGCACCATGCACAGGATGCTCGCAAGATGGCACGACAAATCTTATTTATGAATCCGAACCATCTTAGAGAGGTAACAAGACTTAGTGATTGTGAATTAATTTTTTATAATGGGAACACGGATCATGTTGCCCACGTTCTTGCATTCCCATAATGCGCTGAAAAATACCCCTACAAGGAACATTGTGAGGATCCGGAAAAGCATTATGGATTACTAGATTCGTAACCAGGGGACGAGAGCTCGACCATGTCGCAGGACCAGCCTTAGTTCAACTGATCTCTAGATATATGCCTCAGCCCTGAAATTATCTAGGATCTATTCCAGTATATTGGCATCAATGAGTTAGAGCCAATGATCCTTTTTGAGTTTTGAGCCCCTTGGCCGAGAGGGTCGAAGTTCAACAAGTGTAAGGTGTATCATTACCCATGTTGCTACAATTCAATTACAGGGGGCACGGGCTCGATGATGCATCATTGTTGCCAATTTGCTGATCTTTATACAATGAAAACAATTACAGTGGAACCACATTATAAAGAGGCCCATGAAATTTGCCTTGTTCTATCTGGTATCTTGATTGATCTGGGTTAAAAAATATATTTGTATAAATATGTCCTTATGTATGTCTTTATTTTACATGGATTAACCACATAAGTTTTTTTTAAATAAATTATTATTTTTGCCAAATCATTTTGGGGCACATGCCATCCCCGTATGCCCACCATGGTTACTCCACTGCTGTTGGCCTAGGGCCAGTGAGATTCTACATCAGGATAGCAGCATTGATGAAAGTCATATTTGGGTGGCCCAATCAGACATCCAGATTTTAAAAATAATTTGAAGACGCTGCAAGAAATGTATGATAAGACTCGCATTCTCATGTAAATGATGTATGATGACAACGGTGAACGTTGGTGCATATTCTCTAGAGACTCTTATCAAATCAACTCGTATATTTCACTATTTAATGGTATTAAGGATCAGATCTTACCATATAAACCTGTCCAGATTGATATCATTTATATTAACAATATTGATCAATTAATTTGGCCGATAATGATGTTTTCCGTTTTATTTCATGATGCTACATGTTGGTTTGAAAGAGAACCAACACTCAGCAATTAATTATCTAACGTGAGATTACATATTTGAAGACGCTGCTAGAAATGTATAATAACACTATTGTATATTCTTGTAAATAAAGTAGTATGACAACGGTGAACGTTGAGGCATATTCCGTAAAGACTTATCAAATCAAGTCATATAATTAACATGTTACTAGCTGACTGCCATTATGACGGCTTACAAGTGTTTGTTAATACCTTGGAAGAGTTAATGACATATTGATGGATGTTTACCTGATTAAAGGGTCTATCATGCAATGTATCTATTTTACAAATCTGATAGCACTGGGATTGTTTATGATATGATATTGAATCTGTATATATTCTGTGTAAATATAACAAAATCTTCATTATTAAAGGAATAATGACAATGTGTACGTGTCAATTTGAATTGAGTCCTACCAGCGTGTAATGCAGTGCTCTATTAATAATGATATAGCTCATGTGTTATTATATTAAGTCTAATCTATAATTAGTCATAATCAATAATTCACTGTGGAGTGGATCCCTCAATTGTCCTTTAATAATTATTGGCTTCGTGATAACCACTTAGTCCTGTTAGAGCGACCTGACGCAGATTCGTTCACTCTATTAATTGAGCAAATAAAATGTCGATGTCAATTATAAAGCCCATAGATTGTGTTCACACAACGTTTCGATGACAGATTTCAACTGTCGTGCGTTCACACAAAAGTCATAAAGTGCTGGAAGAGTCTAGCGACATTTACTCATGCGAGAATTGATCCGAGATTTTATCCCCGTTATCCTTTTTACAATTAAAAGTTACTGGGTTATGGTGTGGGTTTATGTTTAGGGTAAGTGCTACATAGGGCTTTGGCGATGGTTTTAAGTTTTTAGTTCCTGAATAGTGGAGTTTATGAGGACTGAGCAAAAAATTGATATCATGGAACAGACGAAAGTTGGGGCGAAGATGTGAAGATTTGCTTTCTTCTGTGATCATGGTGATTGAGTAGGATTAGCCCCCTATTTAATAGAAAAAGTGTGAACGCGATTTACACATCGATTGTATCTCGCAATGGGTGTGGCGTATCTGGGGTCACCCTAGAGGTGGAGGGGGTGGGGGGATAGAAGAGGAAGGTTTCCATCAGCATTCCATTGCATCGAGTGAATTCGGAACGAGCGGTTACTTCGTCTTTTGACTTAGATTATATTCGTACGTTTTCAGAACGCTGCTCCAAAATGGAAATGGTTATCATCGTGCTTTTCATTTGCGCCGGGGTTGCAAAAGGTGGTGAGTAATCAATGAAAGCCATTTTCATCATTGATTTACTTCATTTAATAGAACTTTCCGTTTTTACACTTGAAATTAGAACGGTTCGTCGTATTTTCAAGGATTTTGTTCTGTTTTCCGAGCAAAGTTAATCTTTTAAACGATTGAAATAAAAACATATTTTTATATATAAGGTCTGGAAGGAACGAGGAATTATGCCAATTACCTTTCATTCATGTATTTGTATAATTCAAAGATGCGTATACTTATAATACATTATGTATGCTTGTAATGTTTATTGAAAATACAGTTAGATATTATTTTTTTCTTAATATTGGTCCTTTTTTTTAAAACTTAATATAAACAAAAATCGCTATTGTAAATATGTGTAATGTAGAAAGAGCATGTACTAAAAAGGATCTGTACATTGGATGAATGAGTAGATCATTCGTTTTGCAGACGCTATATCTTTATACAGTTAAAGGGATAGTTGCGTTTTGGTATAGAGGGCGCTACACAAAATCATTTTTTTGTGAGATAATGAAAAACTGAGTGTCAAATTTGAAAGAGAATAATATTCTAAGGACAGAATAAACTTTATTTAATCAGAATTGGTTCAGAAATGGCTGAGATATCCATAAACAAAACCATTTGTAATAAATGTGGGGCCCCGCAATAATATTATTAGAGAATTTTGAACCAGCCGTTAATTTGCTTTGTATATGATTCCTCTTTTCAAAAGTTTACAAAAGAGGTTTATAGATAGTTTTTGATTATGTCTCTATCGAATCACTATTTCAACAAAACTGTCACATGCACAATATTTTATCTAAAATGGATGAAACCAATGAGTTTTGAGAAAGCACCCTCTTGAGTTGTAACGTTTTTTTATGATAACAGGCTTTTTACTAAGTCATTTCTAATTTGTAATTCATTTCGAGCATTGTGGAGTTATAACTGTTAATTTGTAATGTAATGATGCAGGTTTTGGTTACTAATATTCAGTTTGACCAAAACTGTACTCTTTTTTTTTTTACTAAAACTCAACTATCCCTTTAATAAGATATAAGACATGTTGATAATACAGGAGCCTGCATTTTACTTGTCTTGGGCAAACTTAAATCATACACTTTGATTAAACATAATAAGGATTTATGCTTTTCTACCATTTCATCGTACCTGGCGTTAACCAAAGTGGGTGCGCTGACTTCTTTCCGAAAGTATTGTACTATAATGGATATTAACGTCTGTTTTAACCTGAAACAATTAGAAAATACAGTAAAGAACAAAAAAGGCCAAGATACTTCTGAGAAGAATTCAACATCCATGGCTCTCACAGTTATGCTAGATATATTTTATTCAATTGATATTCAAACACGTTTAAAATGATTAAAGAATATATTAAATCAAGGTTCATTCACTTATATACGAAAACTTTCATTGAATATATTCAGTGCTATTCAGTATACTTGTGTAACAGAAATAGAGTTTTGACTATGTAGTCCAATATGTAATGAGTCACGATTGTTTGAAGTATTCTCCTATTTGTCTCACAATAAATAAAAAAAATAAAAAACGTGTACACGTATATTAATGACTACAAGTTTGCAATTTATATTAATCTTAACCAGAAAACAATACACAATTGTTATCATGGTATTTGGGCCACATGGGATGTCCATAATGTACATTATTCCGTTACAGAGGCAATCATGTGTTTTTCATAATTATGGCATTGGACATAATGTTATACGTTACAGAGAGCACGGCGCAAAACAGTAATGATGATACGTACCGTGTGGGACCTGAAGGAAGGCTCATCCGGGACCTTCTAAGTAGCTATGACGTCCGCGAGAGACCATCCCCAGACGGGAGTCCTGTCCGAGTCAACATGTCTCTTCATCTATATGCAGTCTTCGATATCGTAAGAATTGTATCACACAGCTCAATCATTTACCTGTATTTGGTTAAAATGATATAAGAATCGTGGTTCGTATTAATGATGGTAATGATGATGAAGATGATGATGAGGATGATAATGATAATGATGACGACGGTGATTATGACGATAGTAGAAATGTGACATTGGCTATCGCTACAGTGATGATGGTTGCCAAAGTAGTGATGTGGATGGTGATGATAAGCGATAGTCGAAGGAAGCCACGAATGGATAATTCGTATAATGATGGTAATGATGATGAAGATGATGATAAGGATGATAATGATAATGACGACGACGGTGATTATGACGATACTAGAAATGTGACATTAGATATCGCTACAGTGATGATGGTTGCCAAAGTAATGATGTGTATGGTGATGACAATGGTGATGATAAGCGATGGTCGAAGGAAGCCACGAATGGATGAAATGACAGAGGAGGAAGAGGGTATGCAAACAGTATCTTACATTATACTCGATGATTTCATTAAACTACTTTTACCCTTTTTGCAGGATGCGAAAACCCGGATATTCTCTGGCGTGTCTTGGTTGAAATTGGTAAGATTTTTTTTAAATGAGAGTCTAGTAAAACATAGTTTTATTCCCGATGGCTGTTTCGAGAAAATCCCCAAATGTATTGCAAATGTTTGCTATTGAATTATATCGATAAAAGACTGTAACCATGGTAACTAATAAAACATGGCCCCTTCTAAAGTGGACAAATATCGTTTTGTATTATATTCATTAACCTGTCAAATACAAATAAATCACTATAGTATGGTTAATCCCCTTGATATTTCCTGACCGCCTCTTTGACAGAGAGGAAATTGAAATTTTGAAACACCGGTTTGATTAAAAAATTGCTTTCAATATGAACATATTGCGATTACTATATAAAGTATAAGCTACCAACATTTTAACAATTTGAGTACGTTATCCAGTAAGTTGATGATAGTTATATAATGATAAAATACACATGTTGTGTTTAATCGGGAAAATGGGATCGCTGTTTTAATTAGCGTGTACACATGTTCATATAATATGCATACATCATTATTTCATTTTGAACAAAATTTGTCATTTGGGGTTCGCTGATCCAAATATGTATAGGCTCTTAGTAAGCTGAGTAAAAGAGCAGTCACCAGCAAACGAGGAAATTGTATAAATCGATATCTATGAGAAGTACTTTCGCGTGTCGGATGAGGAATATGCAAAATTGGTCTTATGTATCACACTAGACAATAATAGTATTACCATCTCTTATAATTATCGAATGGAATAATTATATGAAATTGAATATTTTATAAAGGGATCAACTCGTGCGTAGCTAACTCTAGTATGGTTCATAGATTGATTTTTAAAGTGATCCATGATATGTATAAGACTTGCCTATGAGTGAGATATTTGTCTTAAATCAGATATATATTAATACCATTCTAAGATTCCTGAGAATGAGATGTAAGATCTTCATAGAAAATGAATAATGTTTATGTGATGAACAAATAGTAACTCGATGTTTCCTTTTATCCCGATTATTTGTGTGAAACATCCGAACTTGGATACTCTTGACTACAGTCGGAAGCGTCTACAGACGATTTCAAATTAAATTTTAAATATCACCAAAGACATTTGAAAATCAAAAAAACGTTTAGTTCTTCTATTACTATACGCTACACAGCAAGGAACACGTGTGAACATTCGGAGTGATTTTTTGGTGACATGGGGCAGCAGTACTTTAGTAATGCTCTTTTGTGTTCATTTTATGTGGAATATGGCTGGTCCAATATTAAATTTGTTTGGATAAATACATTTGATTTGAATAGATCATATATTATATCATTGCTTTTCTTTTGTTTGCTAAGGGAGGAAGGCTTATTGTACGTGTGCGTTGTACGTGTTCACTTCACCCAAGCCAGGGTCCTGATTCACAAAACTTGTGCAATTGTTATAAATGTCCAATATTTGTAACTACCATGGCAACAATTGTAATGATCCATGCTGATTGGCTGTTGACCTAATAGTTACAACGATTGCAGAAGTTTTATGAAACAGGAGTGAATGCATATTTGATTAGGTACATGTAAGGTATCCGACAGCGACAGAAGTAATTCCTCGGTGTTAATGTATATTGGTTATAAGATTATCGTCACATCATTTTCAGTGAAATTTGAGTTGGATTAGTTTAATGTTTAAGATTAAGGTGGGGGTAATAATGATTAAGGAAGCGTTATGAATGTTATATAGCCCGTGTAGGTAACAAATAATAATCGTGGAACATTTTTTTTTTATACATGTTTATGCTATTGCTACGGCACCCCGTTGTTGTGCTCTAACATCCTCCGGTCATTAAGCTATTGGAAGTATTATTATTATGTTCTTTATCCCGTCAGTATTGGATAGATGACAGGTTGACATGGGATCCCAGTGAATATTCTCGTATCGAGTATGTGAACTTGAGAGCAGATCAAATATGGGTGCCTCCAATATACCTCGTGAACGTGTAAGTATAACTTTTCGAACGGCAAAGTTAGTTTGATTCCATTTTAACCTATAGGATCGCATGTGTATTGTTAGTTGTGTCGTAACTAACATTGTGTACGTCAGCCTAAAGCTGCTGTTCCTATACAGGCTATATGAAACCTGTCACGAAACTAATTATATAAATTGAACTCTTTGTTCTGAGGAATGTAATATCCTGACTAGCATGAGCATGGACAAGGTATCATTGGAAGATTCGCCATATGAGAGGGTTTTAGCTGAATGGGTTAGTAGCAATATGGAGGTCTTGGGGGTAGTCAAGTTTTGTTTTGCTAATTACATGAAATAAATTCGTTCTGGTCAGTTTCCTCTATATGTCTATCATCATTTACATCATTATCTTCATAATTTTGTGTGAACAAGTGAACCCCCGCAAATTCATATAAAAGTTACAATCATAATTATACTTGCGGGTTTTTTTGTCAGGTCTATCTAGCTTCTGACAAGCACGAGCATTACATTAAAAGGGAACATTGTAAATGTAAATTTCCATAGTAATTATTTGTGTGTGTGGCGATTGGGCGTTTGGCGGTCGAGATCTTCGGCCCGTTTCATAAAACGTTTACAATTGCTGTAAGTGTCCAATTGTTTTAACAACCATGTAACAGGTACAATGAGTCATGCTGATTGCTGTTGACTTATACTAGTTACTAAAACTCGACATGTACAACGATTGGAAAGGATTGATAAAATGGGGCCCTGATCAGTTGGTCGTAAACCACCCCCATCCTCGGCGGTGTGAAGAAGACCTTAACAAGCCCGGTCTCTTTAGGGTTAATGTAACTAGTGTTTTATCATAGCCCTATACAATAATATATATTAGACAGTGACCATCAATTATAAAAAATGAAACAAATGAAATCGAATTATATAGTCCCGGAACTGTAGAGATGGCATTTCCCTTGCATTAGTTTAGTTTGTTTCAGACCTTAATTTCGACTTGCTCATGATCAAGATTGTCTAAATGACAGGATATTTGTTGCCAACCACAAAATTGACAGAATTAAATAAATGTGTAACAAGTACATTAACTAACCCTGCACTAACGATCCCTCATTTGGTTGTTTGCACGTCTTGTGTCAGTAATTGCTTCATAATGCATCTATTAGTATGGCATTTGGAAATTATTACCACCATTATTATTATTTTAGTATGTAATGGATATTAATGGACTCTTTATAGAAATATAATATCACGACTCGTCCCGTTGCTGTCAGAAGGAGGAGAGAAATTAATGGACGAAAGAAGATCAAAAGAATTGGCCTCGGTAACCTGTCAACGGAACTGAGTGACATTTATTTCACTATTTAGAAATACATTTCTTTAAAATTGTCCTCAAAGATTGTCTATATCAATAATTGTGTCAATAATTATTCCCTCTTGCCCCTTTCCCTGCCTGGCTTATGTTTTAGCTTATTTGTTTCGTGGACGGTAAGATCACCAAGACCTCCATCCACTCTTTGATGGCCAAAAAGTAGACGTTAAGTGTATGTATGCCTCTATGCAAATACACTGTGCGTAAGTCAGTATGCATAATGTGTGAGTGCTTGTGTGTCTGGGTGGGAGTATGTGCGTGTGTGCGTGTGTAAGAGTACGTGTGTGTGTGTGTGTGTGTGTGTGTGTGTATGTGTGCGTCGTTACATGTGGGTTAGCTTGTGTTTATCAGTCAGGCGAAACCGAAGATGGTTTTGAGGGCGCTGGTTTTTGCGAAGTAGAGTAAAATAAACTGTTTAGATTACAAGAACTCATAATACAAATAAAACAACGCGTCTGTTGATCGAGTTCGTTCTGAAACGGCTAACATAATTATTCCAAGTCATATTTCCAATCTTGAGTAAATCAATAACAAAGATGAAATGAAAAACATAATGTGGAGTCATACTTATATCAGTTCGAGGATTAGAGGATAACGAACCACTTGAAATGCAAGTGATTATGCCCGATTCAGACACAGTTTCTAGATCCCTTGAATGTAATTTATCTCTACCATCCAAACATGGACGAGTAATGGCAATATTTGTTCCAATGATTATGCACAAGTTTTACCCAGTAACACTTTTTGTTTACCTCCCCTCAAATAATTATATCGGGACTCACTCATTCATAATTATAACAAAATACAAATAATTAGTACAACAATTAAATATTAGCTGCTTATATACCTGCTAAAAAGGCCACACTTGTTTAGATTCCCCGGTTATACTATGCATGGAATATCAAGCGGTCCTTTGTCCTGATACATTATCAAAACAAATTTAGTTAATTTTTACGAGACTCTATTATTTTGTTACAGTGCTAGTGGTAAACCTTTCTCGACCTTGGACCCGGATGTCACGCAAGCTTTCATCCTGTATGATGGCCGAATGTACGTGGAAACTCCTATACTTCATGAGGCAACGTGCAACATCAACCTTCACAAATTCCCTTTCGACGAACAAACATGCAGGTAAAGCCCACCGCACACCCAGCCGACTTGATCCGATCTGACTTTTTTTCAGTCAGGCTAGAGTGGGGTTTCGCTTAGTCGGAACCGGTTCAACATGTTGAATCGGCCTCGAATGATCTCCAGCTGGTTCTTGACTGGCGAAACGGGAATCATGAGGGAACGCATACTGAGCCAGACCGACTGAAAACCAGTCGGATCGGGTCGAGTCGGCTTTGTCTGCGCGGGGCTTAATGTGTTAATATAGGTTTTCCCGCTCAATCTGACACTTTTGTCAATCGAATTAATTAAGGGACACTCAAATTCACGCATTGCCGCGTAATAGTTGCTATCGGTCTTTCAAATTCCGAATAAGACCCCTGTTACACATACCTCTGAAGTGGACTGCTCAGACCGCCTCCGGAGGCGGCCCCATGTATGTGTAACAGGGGTCAATTTTGAAAAGCCGACCTGAGGCCGGCTCCATTTCTGTCTACCTCTGGATGTGGTTTGAAGCCGGCCTCAGTCCCGCAATCGGTATATGTAACAGGGTCAGTTTGACTCGGGTCGGCTTTTATATGCAAATACGCTTGCAGCGCGCGCGTACTGCGCGCAATAAGGAAGTAGGTCGCGAATGTTGTACGTAATCTGCCTAATATGGGATAAAAGGGCGCGCGGATGTCAACACTTATATGGTATGAGCAGAGCCATATATGGGTATGAGGTCCGATCAACCTGAATCGTGTGAACAGATGTACAGGGGTCCTGCCATGTGTAACAGGGGTTTAATGATCTCGAGGCGGCTTTAAATTGCAGGCGTGAGGCCGGCCCCGGGGCCGGCTTTAAAAGCCGGCGCATGTGTAACAGGGGCCTAAGTGCGAGTGAATTCATGCAACCGCATAACTCGAATTCGCGAATGTGCAGCTTAATGTCAACTAATTGGTGCATTCAAATTAATGCGTCATGCCCTTTCGCGAATTCGAATGACCGAAGAGGCGCTGGCGTAAACTACATGCCAATTTGAATAACCATTGATGAAAAGGTATGCTCTTTGCGCAAATTCACTTGCTCCGATGTGATTTTGAACGACTATTTACGAATACGAATGCTCCTATTAACAATTTGAACGACACAATCTCGAAATTGAGCGGGAAAACCTATATTATGTTCGTGGAGGGGGGGGGGGGGGGGGGGGGTGAGGACGGTAACGATACAATCTACAATCGGGGCCAATGACTGGTTCCGGTAGAAGTGTTCGCGTCATGTTGTCACACTATAATACAAACAATTAGAACTCGGGCATGGTGATCAGGTGATAGGAGGATAAAAGAGATCTAGTAGCTTCGATGACATGTGCAAACAAGTGATGAATGGTGGATGAATCGTGGTTTGATATCGCCATTAAGTAATGTGTTCACATTTCACGTTAAAGGGGTAGTACAGTTTTGGTAAGGCAGAGCTTTGGTAACCAAAACCTGCACAATAACATTACAAACTAATAGCTATAACTCCACCATGCTCAAAAAGTTTAGAAAATAACAAAAGACTAAGTAAAGAGCCTGCTATCATTAAAAAAGAGCAATTAAAACACAAGAGGGCGTTCTCTAAAAAAGCATTAGTTTGAAGCGTTTTTCTTACAAAATTATGCACGAGATGTATTGTTGACAACTACTATAGGTTTTCCCGCTCAATTTCGCGATTGTGTCAATCGAATTGATAATAGGAGCAAACGAATTCGCGCGATTTGCGATCGCCGTACCAAAGCAGCATTCGAATTCGTAAATAGTCGTTCAAAATCACGTAGGAGCAAGTGAATTTGCACAAAGTGCATACCTTTTCATCAATGGTTATTCGAATTCGCGAAAGGCCGTTGACAGTTGGCTGCACATTCGCGAATTCGAATGCCCATAAATGAACTTCTGTGTCTATTCACGAAAGCGTGTGCGTATGCATGAATTCGCATGCACTTATTCGGAATTTGGAAGACCGATACCAACGATTACGCGGCAACGCGCGAATTCGAATGACCCTAAATTAATTCGATTGAAAAAAGTGCAAAAATTGAGCGGGAAAACCTATATTTAAAAACATCTTTTGAAATATTTTGAAAAAGTGTAAGCATTTGTTTAATTTTCAACAAAATCATTGACAAATCTTGGCCCCAGATTCCCAGATGTATTCTGATCTGATATATTATTGCTATTTCAGCCGTTATTGAACTGATTTTGATCAAATAAAGTTTATTCTAATAATACGTGTGGTTTACGGGTACACCATGTGAGATGGGTGGATTGGTATACACCACCATGGAAACCGATACTTACAAGCAACATTTAAAGTTTATTCTGTCATTAAAATTTTATGCTCTTTCAAATTTTCACTCAGTTTTTCATTATCTCGCAAAATTGTTTTTCGTGCAGCTCCCTCTTCACCAAAACTGAACTACCCCTTATCATGGTTATACAGTGCGAATAAAAAAACGAAACCGTACTTTGATAGCTTATAAATCCACAATTCTATACATATATATTTTTATATTGGTATCATGTTAACCCTAAAAAGACTGGGGGCTGATTTAGCCCCCCCCCCCCCCCTCCACGTTTTTCGCGATTACTTCGCAACGCTTAAATATTTTACGGTGCCACTTCATGACCTTTTTCCTTAGAGTCTTGCGCAACGTTTGATACCAAAGTTGCGCACACCGGGTCAACGATCCATGTGTTACGTAACATTTTGCGATTGCATGTCACAGAAAATTCGAATTTTTTCTAATTCTTCCATGTATATAACACACACAGTTTTACCTGCACCTTTTATGATGCAGTTTTACACCCATCTTTTCAATGTAATGTTAGTATTCCACTTTGGCATGGTGAAAATACTTATTGTATTCTCATTTGCATAAAACAATACAATATATAGAAAATAAAACAAAGAAAAACAGAAAAAACAAAGAAAAGGATAAAACCAAAGAAAAAACATAGAAAAT
Source organism: Echinarachnius parma (assembly GCA_037951105.1). Lineage (NCBI taxonomy): Eukaryota > Metazoa > Echinodermata > Echinoidea > Clypeasteroida > Echinarachniidae > Echinarachnius > Echinarachnius parma. The sequence goes on from JBAMJV010001800.1 coordinate 247,119, forward strand.
GGTAAAACGAAATCAATTTTCATGATTATACTGTTGTTTTATCAGAGATTGGGTCAATTTATATAATCTTAGCATGTATACTGCACTAGGAACACAATTTTGTTTGATAAGAATCACCAAATATAAAGAAAAATGCAAAAAATACGAAAAAATACAATTTTCGCATACTTAATTAGCTCTAGTTAGCATATTATAATTAAAACTAAAACATTAACTATGAAATATTGTAGAGCTCATGGACATCTATCACCATGCCAAATTTGGAGTCGATCGGAGTTTTGATTGCCGAGAAAACAAAAATAAATACAAACAAATACAATTTTTACATAATTAATTAGCTCTAATTAGCATATTCTAATCTTTTTTTTTTTTTAACTATGCAATTTTGTAGACCTTATGGACATCTATCGCGATGCCAAATTTGGAGTCGATCGGAGTTTTGGTTGCCGAGATCTTAGGGGTGCCCTTTTCGCCCCCCCTCCCCCAGTTTTTTTTTTGTTCAAAATGGCCCAGTCTTTTTAGGGTTAAAGCTCTGGGTCTTGTTGCAAGAAAGGGTCCTATCTTTAGGACGTCCTAAATGTCACGTGATTGTCATATGACTACGTACATAGGACAGTTATCCTAAACTGTTGCAAGAAAGGCTCCTAAGTCGAAATTAGCCTTTGCCATGAACCTAATGTATAATCGGTAAAATAATTATCAGCATAGGAGCCTATTGCTGGTATATAGGTGCGTTAGAATGACAAATTATATACAACATACACAGAACATATTACAATGTTCAGTTCACAGGCAAAGCAAACGGGTAGCTGAAAGCGAACACATACAAAAAACACGAAATATATTATTCGGGAAAGATTTGCTTATGTTGCTGCCTGTGCATATTTAAAGACACCATTAATTAGTATCTTCATCAAAGTGAAATTTGTACATTACACTTCCCTCGTGTTATAAGGGGATTCATTCCCTACCCCATTCGGTGCCATTGCTAACTCATATTTGATTTATTATTCCAAATGGAATCATACATAGTTTAGTTCATTTTATATCGTGTCCCTTCTCACTTATTGAAATAACGCAAGCTTTCCATAAAACATGTTTACATTTGACCGATGATGGGGTTTGTTCCGATCGCGAAGTTAGGACAACATGTTTAACAGGGTGGAAGGGGATCCCCCACTGTCCTACCATCAGCAACCCCACTGTTTGGAGGCAGGCGCCCCTGAATAGGACATGTATGATGAAGTTATCTTTGAAAATCAAACTAGAACACTGCAAACTTGGACACGGGTAATTTTCGCATGCCTTTAGATAATTAGGTCGTGTTCGGTGAAACGTGAGGTGATCAGAGTGTATGATATACCATTTTAAAGGCAATTTCCCAAGCTTTAACATGGTACCAATATTAACATATGTACCTTTAGATTTGTGGATTTATAAGCTATCAAAGTCCGGTTTCGTTTTTTGTTTAATCGCACTGAATACCCGAATAATGAGCGAAAATGCAAAGTTATATTCGCCAACTAATTACATTGACTTTTTACACAGTTATGATTATCCAGCGGGTAGTCCGAACACTTGAATTGTAAGTATCTCTATAACGAAAGGAAATTGTTTAAAAATAACCCCTATTCCTTGCTTGTATTGGTAATACGAATACAACAAGTTATGAGAGAACGATTCGGTTTCTAAAAAAGTTTTGTGGATTAGGACAATGATACGTTATCCTTTAACAGCTAAATGGCAGTAATGGGAAATGGCCCACATACACAAACAAAATTAAATTTTCGCTTTTATTACCAACCATGGTATATTTTTGTTTTTACTAATAATGATATCATACAAATCTGGCGAGGAAACCGCCTACTAATTGATATATTTGCAAAATTAGAAAACAAATGCTTTTGCACCCTCATGCGATGCGTGCAAAACCTACGGCAAACACTGCCCACGTAGTTTCGCATGCGAACAAGTGTATAGTTGTGACCGTCGTAGACGGGCCAAACTGGCGGTAAATTTAGGCCCAGTGTCAGCGGCACGCATAAAGGTTTAATCTGATATATCTGTAATTAACGATACTGTTAATTGGCTTTAAAGTGGAATATTTTTCTATGTTCACTGCAGGGGTGTCGATCCTGGGGGGGGGGGGGGGGCAGGGGGGGGCGGTCGCCCCCCAATGAAAATATTGGGGGGGCGAACATATCATTTCGCCCCCCAATAATTCCGAAAATGAGGAAGAAAAAAATCGAGTGATATAATGCCAAAGAGGGGAAAGACATATTTATCAATAATTAATCTTCAAAATAGCCGTTTTTTAGTTTGAAAAGGACTGTAAATCTCTTTTTTGCCGCGCGCTTCGCGCGCATACAGTTTCTCATATTGCAAGTTTCATTTGGGTTGCGGGAACTCACCTTTTGAAATGTGTTGGGCAGCGTAATTTCTCAAACGCACACCTCAAACGAAGTTTATTAAATCTTCATCTATAGATAGCACACCGTCACAGAAAATAAAATAATCTCGGTACATATGCGCTGAACGCAAATCAAATTGGAATATCATGTCCCCCCACATTTGAAAAAGGAGCAGATTGTCCCCCTCCCTTTGTCATTATGTATGTATGGTTCCATACCTATATACTTCATATTACGTGAAATTTCTGTCTCAGGTGTGCACCAAATCGCACAATTTCACGCCCAAAAATACAAAAGCTCCCTACTGTGGGAGGGGGACACCCCCTCCCACACCCTCCCCCGCTCGGTCGTTTCATGGGAGCCCAATGCCCTAGACTATATCGATGGCTCTATAGTATACATGATCACGTGGATCCATCTCATGCAAGGCTCAGTCTTTTCCTCGCTATGCCCTTTAAAAATACGTTATGAGTAGGTTCACTATTTTATACAATTTTAACACCCATGCTAGGAGCAAATGTCTGAAATATAAAAGCTTCCGGGGGCTCCGCCCCCTGGACCCCCATTATTGTCCCTAAATATGGGTGCCCCCCAAAGTCAGGTCTTCGAGCCATCAAGACACTTTCAATGAGCGCATAATAAAACTTCCGGGCATGCCAATGTGGGGCTTTTAGCTCTCTCAGTGGTCACTCTGGAAAATGTTTCAAATTTCGCCCCCCCAATCTCAAAAACGGATCGACACCCCTGGTTCACTGCCTAGTTGCGTAGCAGAGGGTTATGGCTCTTGGAGCTCGAGGCCCCACCCCTATTTTTTGTTAGCCGCTAGAGGCCAGAGACCCTAGAGTATGCCCCAAACGGCATGCGCTTACGCCCTCGCAGATTTGAACACCTTGCAAAATACCTGGCTACGTCACTGCCAAAACCTGCCATCTACTCAAATACAATGCTGAACTTGTATACGTCATCCTCGACTTGAAGACGCGAAGTGGATGTCGAGTGAATTTGGGGTAGTACGTTATTGTGACGTTATCACGTCTACAGAGTCCTCAATTGCAAGACTCGAACGTGTACGTCGACACACACATGTCACGATTAGTACGCGCGCCGCTCGTTCACCTTACGTTCACGTCTTGTCCTGAAGTTGAGAATGATTTGGTTTTACATGGCGTCGTGTTGGAGGGGGGGGGGGGGGGGGGGGGAGACACATACATGTGACGTCATCACTTCGTCGTATACGTTCCTAAATTCGGAAACTCCCTGTAGTAACACGCTACATCTTTGTCTTTCCTTTAGCTTGAATTTTGCAACACAGAACGCTCCAAGCCACATTTTAACTTTCGAGAATATCAACACAAGCTTGTACAAGTCAGACATTGGATCAGAGTGGGATTTGCTAAGCGCAACCAGCAAAATCCGTAACTACGATGGCGCCCATTACACGAATATGACAATCGAGATTCTAGACTTCATCTTTGGTCTCCGACGACTTCCGAAGTTCTACATTGAGAGTCTGGTTGTCCCAATTGCGCTGGTCAGTTGGCTTTCGCTGGTCGTCTTTATTATCCCTCCCAAGAGCGGGGAGCGTTTGTCTGCAGCCATTTCGCTGGTTCTCGGACTAACTGTGTTCCAGATTGTTGTGACGGACAACATTCCAAAAAGCTCACGCGGTAAGAAATTGTATAAGTAATTTGATGGTGTATGCGTAAACAATACAACACAAATACAAAATAAGGTCAGGGTTACAAATATGAAACTTTTATAGAAGAATGGACAAAAATTTAACAAATGGTATAGGCTGTTCCTCAAATATCTGTTTAATAATCTGGAAAAAATGTTCTCATAATCTCAGAATATCCTTGATTTCAGATGTTTTATTCTCCAAAATATTATTCCTGGGTATATTTTTATATCAATAATTAAAACCGCATACGAGCCTTTAGACAAAGGAGGACCAATAACGAACCTAATTTTTGTAAAAAAATCCCTTCTGGTATGTTCTTTTGTTACACTGTACATGTCAAATTAACACATACACTGTTTTTACCAGGATCAATTACTAGAAGGAAGAATTTCACATCTAGGTTTACTCATTGCTTTAAATGAAACAAATATATTTTTAAAATTAATATTTCGTAAGAACGCTAGCATGCTAGGAGGGGAGACATTCTCGCTACTACGTCCCGGGGGGGGGGGGGGGGGGGAGGGGGGTCACTCTCAATAAAAGTTCTACCTACCCGTGTCCATCAACCTCTAAAATGGACCCTGACGTCGAAAACGTGCGCACCTGAAAAGGTACCCTTTTTCTGTTTTGTTTCTAATGAGTGCTGAAAACTACCCCTTTTTAAGGAAAACGTCCACGCCGCCGTATAGCTGATAATTATACCCTTTCGACAATTTTTTTGGACGCGGGTGCGTAGCCAGTCATGTTGGAAGTGACCCCCCCCCCCCCCGGGTACCACGTCTTACTCCTTGGTAACTGTACTTTCACTACAATTCAATATCAAGCGGAAGACTCACATTATTTAGTTTCCAGTCCTTAATTATATTTCTAACTGTATGCATTCCATTAATTTGTATCCCTTCCAGGTGAATCGCCCATCGTGATGGTGTTCGTGAGGAACTCTTTCATCACTGCAATCGTGGTCGCTATCTGCTCCGCCATCGTTATCAACATCGCCCACCACCACGGCAACTTCAAAAACAAGGTATGTTGAAAGATAATCATAAGTTCTGTCAAACTAGATCCCTGTAAATGTCCTGAAAGTGTAACTATGGTAATATAAATACATTCTGACATATTATAATAAGAAATCTAAAAAAGGAAATGTTAGGAATCCAAACAAAATATTTGGAATCTCTCGCAGAGTAATTGTCCTATCCTCAAATTATCAGTGCAGTTATTTCTATCCTTTTATTTTTTTGTTTCCAGACCTTACGCCTGCTTCTGCACCGTGCTCTCGCTCCATGCTTACTGGTCAGCAGCAATCGGATTGTTCATATCCCTGACCAAGGAGGAAACGAGGTCAAGGATAGTACAGCGCACGATCCGGACAGGGATACCATTGCGCAGAGGTCACCAGAAGATGACAAGACCGAGACACTGGTGATGTTTTTTTTATTTTATTTTTTTATCTATTTCGCCTCATGTTTTGCACCCCGGCGTTCAGTCATCATCAAAATGTGCACACGCAAACCAAAATGATACGCCAATACTCACGTGAAATGATAACTTCATATATATATTGGAATTATTTAATGAAAGTAAAGTAACGTTAAAGCCAAATAACAGTTCTGGGAAACGCCCCGCATACCAAAGGTGAAAATATGCTTTCATTTACAACCACGTAAAACAATATATCATATATGTTGATGTAAACTTTTTAACAAACACTGCTTTGAAGTTGACTTATCAAGCATTAAAAGATCCCAAAATAAAACGATCGTTGACAAAATTTAATTTAACCTCGTGCGATACCGTGTATACGCTACATGCAAAATATAATGCTAGGTATACCGGCCCGGAGCTATATAGCGGCGAGTTCAGGTGTGAACGGGCGTTGAATTACGGCCAAATTTCACGGGCATGCATTTGATTTCCTCAGATATTCTGCTTGTAACGATACTAGGGTTCGAATCTTACTACACAACCCCTTTTGTTATACTTATTCAACAATATTCAATAGATTTGGCCAATCTTTCCATAACGTTCCCGGTATGTAGCTTTAATTGTAGCGGCTTTTGAACTAGCAATATTATCCATTATAAGCATGGTCACTCTCATAATGTGTGTTATATTGCTGATAACAAGTATCTGATTGTTGATATTTCTCTCATTATTTTCTTCGTATAGAAGAACAACTCCGTGACTGACTACGAGGTCCTAGTGCGTGTCGTGGACAGGCTCTTCTTTGTAGCAGTTGTCACCACACAGGCAGTCATCACGGCAATCTTTGTTTTATCCATCTCATCTTAAAGATATGTCCAACTTTTTAAGACATTAATTATATTGCAGAAGTTTAGTCAATCATTCTCTAAGCATCGAACATATAAGGTTCGTCCTGTTGGTAAAATGTGAAAGTTACCTGTAATACAAAGTAATACAAAGATAAGCAATTGCATTGTTGTCTAACTCTCATGCTCATTTTCTTCTTTCTGAATAAAAATATATGCATCATGGTTTATTATAAGCCTTTATCCAGGTTCATGGAACGTTCAACCTGTTACGTCACAAAACGACTGAATCACTTTGCTAACCAAACAAACTGTAATATTTTGTTTGTGAACAAAGGTGTGAACAGAGGTGTTTTGTTCACTCACATTTTGAATTACGGAAATACCATTAATTGATTATGGAAATGTTTGGCCCGTACGGAACCAGGAAATAATAGTGGTTCCGTAAGTGGTGGTAATTAATTGCTTTATTAATGAATTACACAACCCTTTGCAAAATGTTGAGTATCTGTTTGATATCACAAAACGATACCAAATCATAAAACTATGTGTTCGTCTTTGACTGGTGGTCCCCTTTATTAAATTTATTTAACATGACAATCAACAAAAATACTTTTAAGCGATGTTATATTATTTCTAGTAGGCTTATGTGTTTCATTATTCACTCAAGGGTATATATACATGCATCATGGAAAAGTTATGGATTATGTATACATACAAACAAGTAAACAAAAGTTTATGACAAGAAAGCGCTCACTGATTAAATGAAATATTGACGTCTAAAAGATATATACATCGTACATCATTATAATTGTTCAGGTATCTTTATGAAGTTTACTGGAATTGGCACCGTACAATAATATGTCTACAACAAATTATATTTAGAAATTAATGTATTTGTCCGCGTTCTCAACTTATGATTTTAAACACGACAATGAAAATACCAAGTACCTTTTATAATAACATATCGTAACGAGTATTAAGTGTATGAAAACATTGATTAATCCAGTAAATATAGATCATTCATTAAAAAAGTATTGAATTGTAAATAGAGAAGATACATGCTATAAGACAAAACAGTTTAACACAATATTTCAATTCGGTAATGTCAGTAAAAAGTGTAAATATAGACTAGATATCTATATATATTTGGCATATTATTTTCACGTGCAATGCTTTAGGCAATAACTTTCTTGTTCCTTATATTTATACAATACCACATACTATAAGTAGAAATTATAATACTTTAATAACATTGACTACAAGGTATTCCCATCCGAATGACCATAACATTAATCGAATGTCAATTTAGGTTTTGTGTGTTCCATTTTGTTATTTTGCGCACATGACAATTTCGATAGTTTCCATTTCTAGATCATAATGATTATTCAGTTTATGTATGTTTTAAATAATCCAGTAGCTATAAATCATTCATTACAAACAAGTATTAATATGTTAACAAAGAAGAAACATTTCGAAGTAACAGTGTGACACAATATTTACATTTGGTAATGTCAGTAAAAAGTGTAAATACAAACAAGATATTTACAATAAGCAAGTATATAACGTATTTTGTTCATGTTTACTTCAATATAAACATTTTTATGGGTAATAAATGTTTTGATCACTATATATGTACAGTAATGTTACCACATATTATACGTAGTAATATACCCTAGTTACAGTTGTAAAAAGTGTTCCCATCCGAATGATCATTAAATAAACCGAATATCAATTTAGGTTTTGTGTGGAATAATCATGTCTAGCTTCGATGTTCTATTTCATAATTTTGCAATCAGAAGCGGTAGTTTTCATTCCATTTCATTCTAGCATAGTACGAGGTGCGTTCAATAAGTTCATAGCCCGACCTTGAATGAGCAGGAATTAGGGTTACCTAGTGTTGTGTGTGAAATATTGAATCGTTCAAATGGTCAGTGATGCGAAGCCAGGTCAGTTGTATTCTGTTTCTGTTCTAAACAGGGTGTCATTGCTACAGTCTTCATTAAAAATAATTTGGAAATTGAAACAGCTGATGAGAGACATGTGCTGCTCCAGGAGAATGTACCTGCTAATAGGTCGAGCCATGTGACTTTTCAAAAGCCATTAGCTGCGGGACGAGGTTGTTGATGCTTCCTCCTTATGCCCAGGACCTGACATCGTTAGATCTCTTCCCACAGATGAAGAAACACTCCGAAGGTTGTGATTTCAGGAGGATAATGAGTCAAAAGCTGCCAGGGGTCTTTAAGAGACATATTTAAGGATTTCCTGGAGGCCCTCAGAATGAATGCCGAAAAGTGGCTGGCTGAAGATGAGGATTATATGGATAAATGAACATTTGGCTATATGAATTGATGTTGAACCATGACTCCTTCAAGGTTGGGCAATGCACTTTTTGAACGCCCCCCCCCCCCCCCCGTAGTCCAAGTTTGGTATGATGATATAATTATTGCCTTTATAGAGTGCATTTTCTATGTAATATATCTATCTTGCTCGACTACGGTAATGCACGAAATGCTATGATGTTGTTATTATTGTTTTTATGTATGTCTGTTCCCAATGTCTTTGTATTTGCCTGCGTTACTTTGTATATATTATTTGAAGACGCTGCAAGAAATGTATGATAAGACTCGCATTCTCATGTAAATGATGTATGATGACAACGGTGAACGTTGGTGCATATTCTCTAGAGACTCTTATCAAATCAACTCGTATATTTCACTATTTAATGGTATTAAGGATCAGATCTTACCATATAAACCTGTCCAGATTGATATCATTTATATTAACAATATTGATCAATTAATTTGGCCGATAATGATGTTTTCCGTTTTATTTCATGATGCTACATGTTGGTTTGAAAGAGAACCAACACTCAGCAATTAATTATCTAACGTGAGATTACATATTTGAAGACGCTGCTAGAAATGTATAATAACACTATTGTATATTCTTGTAAATAAAGTAGTATGACAACGGTGAACGTTGAGGCATATTCCGTAAAGACTTATCAAATCAAGTCATATAATTAACATGTTACTAGCTGACTGCCATTATGACGGCTTACAAGTGTTTGTTAATACCTTGGAAGAGTTAATGACATATTGATGGATGTTTACCTGATTAAAGGGTCTATCATGCAATGTATCTATTTTACAAATCTGATAGCACTGGGATTGTTTATGATATGATATTGAATCTGTATATATTCTGTGTAAATATAACAAAATCTTCATTATTAAAGGAATAATGACAATGTGTACGTGTCAATTTGAATTGAGTCCTACCAGCGTGTAATGCAGTGCTCTATTAATAATGATATAGCTCATGTGTTATTATATTAAGTCTAATCTATAATTAGTCATAATCAATAATTCACTGTGGAGTGGATCCCTCAATTGTCCTTTAATAATTATTGGCTTCGTGATAACCACTTAGTCCTGTTAGAGCGACCTGACGCAGATTCGTTCACTCTATTAATTGAGCAAATAAAATGTCGATGTCAATTATAAAGCCCATAGATTGTGTTCACACAACGTTTCGATGACAGATTTCAACTGTCGTGCGTTCACACAAAAGTCATAAAGTGCTGGAAGAGTCTAGCGACATTTACTCATGCGAGAATTGATCCGAGATTTTATCCCCGTTATCCTTTTTACAATTAAAAGTTACTGGGTTATGGTGTGGGTTTATGTTTAGGGTAAGTGCTACATAGGGCTTTGGCGATGGTTTTAAGTTTTTAGTTCCTGAATAGTGGAGTTTATGAGGACTGAGCAAAAAATTGATATCATGGAACAGACGAAAGTTGGGGCGAAGATGTGAAGATTTGCTTTCTTCTGTGATCATGGTGATTGAGTAGGATTAGCCCCCTATTTAATAGAAAAAGTGTGAACGCGATTTACACATCGATTGTATCTCGCAATGGGTGTGGCGTATCTGGGGTCACCCTAGAGGTGGAGGGGGTGGGGGGATAGAAGAGGAAGGTTTCCATCAGCATTCCATTGCATCGAGTGAATTCGGAACGAGCGGTTACTTCGTCTTTTGACTTAGATTATATTCGTACGTTTTCAGAACGCTGCTCCAAAATGGAAATGGTTATCATCGTGCTTTTCATTTGCGCCGGGGTTGCAAAAGGTGGTGAGTAATCAATGAAAGCCATTTTCATCATTGATTTACTTCATTTAATAGAACTTTCCGTTTTTACACTTGAAATTAGAACGGTTCGTCGTATTTTCAAGGATTTTGTTCTGTTTTCCGAGCAAAGTTAATCTTTTAAACGATTGAAATAAAAACATATTTTTATATATAAGGTCTGGAAGGAACGAGGAATTATGCCAATTACCTTTCATTCATGTATTTGTATAATTCAAAGATGCGTATACTTATAATACATTATGTATGCTTGTAATGTTTATTGAAAATACAGTTAGATATTATTTTTTTCTTAATATTGGTCCTTTTTTTTAAAACTTAATATAAACAAAAATCGCTATTGTAAATATGTGTAATGTAGAAAGAGCATGTACTAAAAAGGATCTGTACATTGGATGAATGAGTAGATCATTCGTTTTGCAGACGCTATATCTTTATACAGTTAAAGGGATAGTTGCGTTTTGGTATAGAGGGCGCTACACAAAATCATTTTTTTGTGAGATAATGAAAAACTGAGTGTCAAATTTGAAAGAGAATAATATTCTAAGGACAGAATAAACTTTATTTAATCAGAATTGGTTCAGAAATGGCTGAGATATCCATAAACAAAACCATTTGTAATAAATGTGGGGCCCCGCAATAATATTATTAGAGAATTTTGAACCAGCCGTTAATTTGCTTTGTATATGATTCCTCTTTTCAAAAGTTTACAAAAGAGGTTTATAGATAGTTTTTGATTATGTCTCTATCGAATCACTATTTCAACAAAACTGTCACATGCACAATATTTTATCTAAAATGGATGAAACCAATGAGTTTTGAGAAAGCACCCTCTTGAGTTGTAACGTTTTTTTATGATAACAGGCTTTTTACTAAGTCATTTCTAATTTGTAATTCATTTCGAGCATTGTGGAGTTATAACTGTTAATTTGTAATGTAATGATGCAGGTTTTGGTTACTAATATTCAGTTTGACCAAAACTGTACTCTTTTTTTTTATACTAAAACTCAACTATCCCTTTAATAAGATATAAGACATGTTGATAATACAGGAGCCTGCATTTTACTTGTCTTGGGCAAACTTAAATCATACACTTTGATTAAACATAATAAGGATTTATGCTTTTCTACCATTTCATCGTACCTGGCGTTAACCAAAGTGGGTGCGCTGACTTCTTTCCGAAAGTATTGTACTATAATGGATATTAACGTCTGTTTTAACCTGAAACAATTAGAAAATACAGTAAAGAACAAAAAAGGCCAAGATACTTCTGAGAAGAATTCAACATCCATGGCTCTCACAGTTATGCTAGATATATTTTATTCAATTGATATTCAAACACGTTTAAAATGATTAAAGAATATATTAAATCAAGGTTCATTCACTTATATACGAAAACTTTCATTGAATATATTCAGTGCTATTCAGTATACTTGTGTAACAGAAATAGAGTTTTGACTATGTAGTCCAATATGTAATGAGTCACGATTGTTTGAAGTATTCTCCTATTTGTCTCACAATAAATAAAAAAAATAAAAAACGTGTACACGTATATTAATGACTACAAGTTTGCAATTTATATTAATCTTAACCAGAAAACAATACACAATTGTTATCATGGTATTTGGGCCACATGGGATGTCCATAATGTACATTATTCCGTTACAGAGGCAATCATGTGTTTTTCATAATTATGGCATTGGACATAATGTTATACGTTACAGAGAGCACGGCGCAAAACAGTAATGATGATACGTACCGTGTGGGACCTGAAGGAAGGCTCATCCGGGACCTTCTAAGTAGCTATGACGTCCGCGAGAGACCATCCCCAGACGGGAGTCCTGTCCGAGTCAACATGTCTCTTCATCTATATGCAGTCTTCGATATCGTAAGAATTGTATCACACAGCTCAATCATTTACCTGTATTTGGTTAAAATGATATAAGAATCGTGGTTCGTATTAATGATGGTAATGATGATGAAGATGATGATGAGGATGATAATGATAATGATGACGACGGTGATTATGACGATAGTAGAAATGTGACATTGGCTATCGCTACAGTGATGATGGTTGCCAAAGTAGTGATGTGGATGGTGATGATAAGCGATAGTCGAAGGAAGCCACGAATGGATAATTCGTATAATGATGGTAATGATGATGAAGATGATGATAAGGATGATAATGATAATGACGACGACGGTGATTATGACGATACTAGAAATGTGACATTAGATATCGCTACAGTGATGATGGTTGCCAAAGTAATGATGTGTATGGTGATGACAATGGTGATGATAAGCGATGGTCGAAGGAAGCCACGAATGGATGAAATGACAGAGGAGGAAGAGGGTATGCAAACAGTATCTTACATTATACTCGATGATTTCATTAAACTACTTTTACCCTTTTTGCAGGATGCGAAAACCCGGATATTCTCTGGCGTGTCTTGGTTGAAATTGGTAAGATTTTTTTTAAATGAGAGTCTAGTAAAACATAGTTTTATTCCCGATGGCTGTTTCGAGAAAATCCCCAAATGTATTGCAAATGTTTGCTATTGAATTATATCGATAAAAGACTGTAACCATGGTAACTAATAAAACATGGCCCCTTCTAAAGTGGACAAATATCGTTTTGTATTATATTCATTAACCTGTCAAATACAAATAAATCACTATAGTATGGTTAATCCCCTTGATATTTCCTGACCGCCTCTTTGACAGAGAGGAAATTGAAATTTTGAAACACCGGTTTGATTAAAAAATTGCTTTCAATATGAACATATTGCGATTACTATATAAAGTATAAGCTACCAACATTTTAACAATTTGAGTACGTTATCCAGTAAGTTGATGATAGTTATATAATGATAAAATACACATGTTGTGTTTAATCGGGAAAATGGGATCGCTGTTTTAATTAGCGTGTACACATGTTCATATAATATGCATACATCATTATTTCATTTTGAACAAAATTTGTCATTTGGGGTTCGCTGATCCAAATATGTATAGGCTCTTAGTAAGCTGAGTAAAAGAGCAGTCACCAGCAAACGAGGAAATTGTATAAATCGATATCTATGAGAAGTACTTTCGCGTGTCGGATGAGGAATATGCAAAATTGGTCTTATGTATCACACTAGACAATAATAGTATTACCATCTCTTATAATTATCGAATGGAATAATTATATGAAATTGAATATTTTATAAAGGGATCAACTCGTGCGTAGCTAACTCTAGTATGGTTCATAGATTGATTTTTAAAGTGATCCATGATATGTATAAGACTTGCCTATGAGTGAGATATTTGTCTTAAATCAGATATATATTAATACCATTCTAAGATTCCTGAGAATGAGATGTAAGATCTTCATAGAAAATGAATAATGTTTATGTGATGAACAAATAGTAACTCGATGTTTCCTTTTATCCCGATTATTTGTGTGAAACATCCGAACTTGGATACTCTTGACTACAGTCGGAAGCGTCTACAGACGATTTCAAATTAAATTTTAAATATCACCAAAGACATTTGAAAATCAAAAAAACGTTTAGTTCTTCTATTACTATACGCTACACAGCAAGGAACACGTGTGAACATTCGGAGTGATTTTTTGGTGACATGGGGCAGCAGTACTTTAGTAATGCTCTTTTGTGTTCATTTTATGTGGAATATGGCTGGTCCAATATTAAATTTGTTTGGATAAATACATTTGATTTGAATAGATCATATATTATATCATTGCTTTTCTTTTGTTTGCTAAGGGAGGAAGGCTTATTGTACGTGTGCGTTGTACGTGTTCACTTCACCCAAGCCAGGGTCCTGATTCACAAAACTTGTGCAATTGTTATAAATGTCCAATATTTGTAACTACCATGGCAACAATTGTAATGATCCATGCTGATTGGCTGTTGACCTAATAGTTACAACGATTGCAGAAGTTTTATGAAACAGGAGTGAATGCATATTTGATTAGGTACATGTAAGGTATCCGACAGCGACAGAAGTAATTCCTCGGTGTTAATGTATATTGGTTATAAGATTATCGTCACATCATTTTCAGTGAAATTTGAGTTGGATTAGTTTAATGTTTAAGATTAAGGTGGGGGTAATAATGATTAAGGAAGCGTTATGAATGTTATATAGCCCGTGTAGGTAACAAATAATAATCGTGGAACATTTTTTTTTTATACATGTTTATGCTATTGCTACGGCACCCCGTTGTTGTGCTCTAACATCCTCCGGTCATTAAGCTATTGGAAGTATTATTATTATGTTCTTTATCCCGTCAGTATTGGATAGATGACAGGTTGACATGGGATCCCAGTGAATATTCTCGTATCGAGTATGTGAACTTGAGAGCAGATCAAATATGGGTGCCTCCAATATACCTCGTGAACGTGTAAGTATAACTTTTCGAACGGCAAAGTTAGTTTGATTCCATTTTAACCTATAGGATCGCATGTGTATTGTTAGTTGTGTCGTAACTAACATTGTGTACGTCAGCCTAAAGCTGCTGTTCCTATACAGGCTATATGAAACCTGTCACGAAACTAATTATATAAATTGAACTCTTTGTTCTGAGGAATGTAATATCCTGACTAGCATGAGCATGGACAAGGTATCATTGGAAGATTCGCCATATGAGAGGGTTTTAGCTGAATGGGTTAGTAGCAATATGGAGGTCTTGGGGGTAGTCAAGTTTTGTTTTGCTAATTACATGAAATAAATTCGTTCTGGTCAGTTTCCTCTATATGTCTATCATCATTTACATCATTATCTTCATAATTTTGTGTGAACAAGTGAACCCCCGCAAATTCATATAAAAGTTACAATCATAATTATACTTGCGGGTTTTTTTGTCAGGTCTATCTAGCTTCTGACAAGCACGAGCATTACATTAAAAGGGAACATTGTAAATGTAAATTTCCATAGTAATTATTTGTGTGTGTGGCGATTGGGCGTTTGGCGGTCGAGATCTTCGGCCCGTTTCATAAAACGTTTACAATTGCTGTAAGTGTCCAATTGTTTTAACAACCATGTAACAGGTACAATGAGTCATGCTGATTGCTGTTGACTTATACTAGTTACTAAAACTCGACATGTACAACGATTGGAAAGGATTGATAAAATGGGGCCCTGATCAGTTGGTCGTAAACCACCCCCATCCTCGGCGGTGTGAAGAAGACCTTAACAAGCCCGGTCTCTTTAGGGTTAATGTAACTAGTGTTTTATCATAGCCCTATACAATAATATATATTAGACAGTGACCATCAATTATAAAAAATGAAACAAATGAAATCGAATTATATAGTCCCGGAACTGTAGAGATGGCATTTCCCTTGCATTAGTTTAGTTTGTTTCAGACCTTAATTTCGACTTGCTCATGATCAAGATTGTCTAAATGACAGGATATTTGTTGCCAACCACAAAATTGACAGAATTAAATAAATGTGTAACAAGTACATTAACTAACCCTGCACTAACGATCCCTCATTTGGTTGTTTGCACGTCTTGTGTCAGTAATTGCTTCATAATGCATCTATTAGTATGGCATTTGGAAATTATTACCACCATTATTATTATTTTAGTATGTAATGGATATTAATGGACTCTTTATAGAAATATAATATCACGACTCGTCCCGTTGCTGTCAGAAGGAGGAGAGAAATTAATGGACGAAAGAAGATCAAAAGAATTGGCCTCGGTAACCTGTCAACGGAACTGAGTGACATTTATTTCACTATTTAGAAATACATTTCTTTAAAATTGTCCTCAAAGATTGTCTATATCAATAATTGTGTCAATAATTATTCCCTCTTGCCCCTTTCCCTGCCTGGCTTATGTTTTAGCTTATTTGTTTCGTGGACGGTAAGATCACCAAGACCTCCATCCACTCTTTGATGGCCAAAAAGTAGACGTTAAGTGTATGTATGCCTCTATGCAAATACACTGTGCGTAAGTCAGTATGCATAATGTGTGAGTGCTTGTGTGTCTGGGTGGGAGTATGTGCGTGTGTGCGTGTGTAAGAGTACGTGTGTG